>PVKC010016590.1:0-20687 GCA_004027635.1 Crocidura indochinensis
CAGGACAGAAGCAGTCTGAAGCAGCTCATACCTAGAAGTGTTATTTGCATAGGAATCTATTATTTCAGATCTTTATGGATTACCTGACTCTAGGAATTACACTGAGCAGTCCATAAGAATTGTTGATCAAATACTTTATTTCCCCCCTTGGCTTTTATTGACCACACTAGGCAATCAATACTCAGAATTTACTCTTGGTTCTGCACTCAGGAATCACTTCTGACTCTGCTTAGGGGACCATGTAGGATGTCAGGCTGTGTGTAAGGCAAGTATCCTACCTGATGTGCTATCACTCCTACTCAGAATTGTTGATAAAATACTTAACATAGTGTCTGGCACATATTAAACACTAAAAAATTGCTCTTATTGTATATGCTAGCAATGACATCTTTTCAGATTAAAAATACTAAAATAAAACCAAAATAAAACCAAAACTGACTTGACCTTGTAAACTATATAGTTTACAAATTGCAGCTCTGTGATTCAAATACTGAATGCCATTATTTTTCTGCAACATTTCTCTGTGTCAGACCAACTAATCTTTGCTCTCATATTGTCAAGTTTTGGATTGTAACCAGCTATTCTTCACTTGCCCTCCCAGTGCTCTGTTACTGAGAATTGTTGATAACTCATATTTTCTGATAGCTGCTCTCACAATATTCTGAATATCATGTTAAAAAGAAAGGCATTGGATCAGGTGGTTGTTTGATATGCTGTTCATCACCCCAAAGAACCACCCCACATCTGGGAGTTGTTGAGGATATCAAAAGCCATGTTGAGTTGGGAGATAGTGGACGAGCTGGAACAGGAATGCTTTCTTAGTTCTGTGCTGGGTGATAATACTGAAGGGTGTGTTCTCCACCACCACCGGAAGCAAAACCAAATGGGAAGTTTTAATTGGAATGTAGCAGGAAGGTGAAGAGGGAATGTGAAAGTCAGGGTTCCTGTATCAGAGTTAACTGGGAATAATTTTCTTTTGAAATAGCTCTGTCATTGTCATGTCCATATCCATGGACATATCCATAGCCATTGAGATAGCCATGTCAATGTCATGTCATTGCCATTCGCCTAGCTCTGGGGGCTTGCTCTCTTGGAATAATTTTGGGTTTGACAAATTTCAAGAGGAGTTGGCTTTTGTTAGAGTCACACAATTTTGAATCACAAAGTGATCATTCAGCTGCATCAAAGATCCAGATGTCAGGAGTGAGAGGAAAGGCAAACCATCTGAGTATTAATTCACTGAGCTTTTCTGTTATTGTTGCCTGTTGTCATAAACAACACAAAGGAAGTCATAATTCAAGTTTTAAGTCATAAAGTGATAGGATTAATCTGAATTCCCACATGACAACGCCCTGTCTTTTCACCCCCTTTCTCTCTTCCTCCAGCTGTGATGTGTTCTCTGGTTGCCATGGGAGGCTTATAAAATCAGAAGAGGCATCACCCATCTTCATAATAAGTTTTAAGCAGTTACAAATAGTAATAATAGAAGTGATTAAAACTCTCCTGGCACACAAGTAGAAATAAACACTCATCCATATGCATTAATTATTTTTTATGTTAGACACTTTGGTTTAAGTAACTGTTATCTGCAAGGTTTCATACACAAAACATTTAGCACCACATCTTTCACCAGAGTGTGTGTTGTTCCAGTCTTTCTTCTATCTCAGAATCCTGCCTTGTGGTAAGTTCCGGCTAAAGACCAGTTCTTAATTTCTCTTGTCTTTAAATATTTGTTATCCCCTATTATGTTTCTTCATATCCCACATATGAGAGATCATTCTGTGTTGATCCCTCTCCTTCTGACAAAACTCAGATTAATTCTTTCTAGATTTATCCACATGGAGGAAAATTGCATGATTTCATTTTTTTCTTATAGCTGAGTAGTGTTTCATTGTGTTTATGTATCAAGGTTTCTTATCTAGTCATCTGTTCTTGGACATTGGATTGTTTCCAGATTTTAGTTATTGTAAATAGTACTACAATGAATATAGAAGTGCAGATGTCTTCTCAACAGAATTTTTGGGCCCTTGGGGACAATGCCAAAAAGAGGAATTGTTGGGTTATAGAAAAGCTCAATTCTTAGCTTTTTGAGACATATGCATGCTATTTTCCAAAAGGCCAGATCAATCAACATTCCCACCAGCAGTGAATGAGGGTTTCTATTTCCTCACATCCACACAATTTATTTTTCCTTTGTGGTAAGAGTCAGTCTTAGTGGTGTCAAGTCATATCTCATAGTTTTGATTTGCATTTCCCTAATGATGAGTGATTCAGAAAATATTTTTATTTTCATATTTATATATTTATAAATATATAAACAATATACAAATATATAATATATTTACTATTTATAACATATTATATATACAATAGATAATATATACTATATATAAATAATAAATATATTAAATGTTTACCAGCCATTTGTATGTTTTCTTTGAGGAAGTTTCTGGTTTTCTCTTGCTCCCATATTTGGATAGGTTTCTTAGTTTTTTGTTAAGAAAAAATAACCAATGCTTTATATATTTTGAATATTAGCCCTTTATCAGATAAACCTAGATATATGCATTTTAAATTGACATATAGATGCTGTTTGGAGTTATGTTACTTTATTATTTGGAGGATAATGCATGGAAAAATTAGATGTGATAGCTCTGTGATTTGGTAAAGCAAGATTGTCAACTCCTAATGGTCTCAAGAGTATTAGAACAAAAGTATAATTTCTCATTAAGTATGGTTCTGCAACTCCCTCCCCATTCATAATATTCTGTGTAGTTTTTAATATGTAATTTTGGGAAATCCAAAGACAAAAATGAATATTTTTTCTTCTGGTGCTTATGACATATTAAAGAGAAGTGATGACTGGGTCCCAAGAGATAGCTCAATGGGCTGAACAAATTAAAAGTAGGAGGCCCAGTTTCAATCCTTGGCAGTGCAAAGTCCCCAAGCAACCCTGACATTGATCCTCAGATCCTAAGAACTGAGCTGGAAGTAACCCCTGAATACACCCCTGGGTGTTTCCCCAGAAAATAAACAAAAAAGAGTAGTAATGGAGTAAATAATAGTAATTGTTTGAATGACACTAATTTTCAAAAGTTTTCTTAGCTTACTTAATGTGGAAGAAATTTCTGGCAGTGCTATGCTACAAGGGAAATTATGTGGTAACTTATTAAGAAGTGGAAAGAGAATATGCTGTTATTCTAAAACAATTATGAATTTTCAAAGTATTATGAGATTATCTCTTAAAACATAAAACTAAAATTTTCTGTGAATTTCTACATTTTAAGTTTTGCAATATGTTTTGACATTACTACATCCTACATTGTAGCAAAACCATTAGTTTTTGGAGATCCCAAGAAAAATATTTAAAATTAAGTCCTCAAAAATTAGAATATATTAGAGTCTGGGGGTTTAGCTCAATTGTAGGTAAATATTTTATGTACATTTATATATATATTCTAGAAATTGATATATTTTTATCTAAGACAGAGAGAGTAGATAGTGGGAAAGTTATGAATATCCAGAAAATTTGTTCATAAACTTAAAGATAAAAACTCCAAATATTAGAAACTAATATTTTCAACTTTTTTTTTCAGTTGCCCAAAATGTGATTAGAATAGGGAAACATCAAGTGACTATCGATGATGTAACTGTGGAAGTGATGGCCAACTCTGTTCCATTAAACTCAGGAGTCAGATTCCAGGTAATATGGTGGTGTAAGTTTTTAAGAATTCTGTTAATGGGTCCTGAAAATTAGTACAACATGCAGGGCACTTGCCTTGTACTAAACAGAACCAACTTTGAATCCTCAGTACCCCATAAAATTCCTTGAGCACAGTCAGGAATAATCACTGTGCATCTCTGGGTGTGGCCCCCAAATAAAAAACAAACAAAAAATAGAATTTTGTATAACAAAGCCTTTTTTCCTTTATATTTCTAAATGTGAACAAAATTTTCAGTTTAATGTGGACGTTTCTAAGATGAAGATCAATATCACTGGAATTCCTGATGTAATGCCTGAAAATCTCATGAGAGACAAGCTAGAACTAACCTTTTATAAGTCCCAGAATGGAGGTGGAGAAGTGAAACACGTGGAATATGATAAAGAGTCTGGAAGTGCTGTCATCACATTTGTGGAAAGTGGAGGTAATAAGACATTTAGAAAGTTAAAACAAATTCTTGATCATTTAAATTATGTTTTCGCATTTCTGAAAGTATTCTTTTTCTACATTTTTTATGGGGGGAAAGAATATTTGGCATCACATTCGATGGTGCTCAGGCCTTACTCCTGGATCTGAGTTTATCACTCCTGGCAATGCTGGGGAACCATATAGGGTCAATTGCAAATAAGGCCTTTGACCTTTGAATAATTTCTCCTGCCTTGTTTTATTTATGAATTATTACCATTCTAATTTGAGCTATCTTATAAACTGGTCTTCAAAAAATAATTTCTATGAATGCTAGTGAGAATGACAAAAATATCTTATGTTCTTTTTGTCATGTACAAACATGGTGTGCTCTACATCTATCTTCTCTGATCCATAGAACATTACCTTTGGAGATAAGTGCTGTACTCACTTTCTTGATTAGGAAACTGAGGTAGAGGAAGGGGGAAATAACGTATCCAAATTCGCACAATTGGTCAATGACAAAGCATTTTAAAGTGTGTTTGTGCGTGTATCTACATAATTAAACTGTCTCTTCTATTTCATCTGTTATGACTAACAAGAGTCTGATGGAAGCAAGATCTTGATTCTAGGGAAAACAATTAGGACAACTAAAAACTAAAATACAATTAAGTATTGTTCCCTTTTTGTTAGAAATGGACTTTTACCAAATCATATTGCAGAGGTTTAGATTCTTATAATTTATAGATAGCATTTTTTTTGTTGTTGTTGGTTTTTGGGCCACACCCGGTGACGCTCAGGGGTTACTCCTGGCTATTCGCTCAGAAGTCGCTCCTGGCAGGCACAGGGGACCATATGGGGAACCGGGGGATTGAACCGCAGTCCGTCCTAGGTTAGCGCAGGCAAGGCAGGCACCTTACCTACAGCGCCACCACCCGGCCCCTCATAGATAGCATATTTTATAGCCATCTTATTAATATGTTTTTAAGCTTTTCCTGGATTTGAATGTGTAATAAAAATCCAACTCAAACATTATTAAAATCATCAACTGAGTGTCAGAGAAATAGTACAGTGTGTAAAGTACTTTCCTTGTATATGGTCAGTCTAGGTTTATCCCCATCATGTATATTGTCCCCAGAGCACAAGAGTGATCCCTTGAATCACTTTGAATGTGGCCCCAAATAAATAAACAAGCAAAAACACAAAATGTATTCCTTTTTAAGGTTATATTATATTCAATTGTATATATATTTCTATATTTTATCTAATAATTTGTTGACGGGCAATTCTTTATTTCCATTTTTCACTCTGTTAAATGCTCTCACTGAGGTGTGGTAAGTCTTTCAGTTTCTACTTTTAATTATTTTGTAGTTATAACTAGAAATAGAATTTTTGGATGATATAATACTATAGTTGATGAAGAACTGACTTGTTGCTTTCCACAGTGGCTGCATCATTTTATATTCTTCCTAGCAGTGTACCAGGGTTCTAAGTCATGCACATGCTCACCAACAAGAGCCTCCAGGTGTGGCAAAAATTAATTTAATTAATTAAAATTAAATACTAATTAATTTGGGGCCGGAGAGATAGCATGGAGGTAAGGTGTTTGTCTTTCATGCAGAAGAATGGTGATTTGAATCCCGGCATCCCACATGGCCCCCTGTGCCTGCCAGGGGCGATATCTGAGCCTAGAGCCAGGAGTAACCCCTGAGCGTTGCTGGGTGTGGCCCAAAAACCAAAAAAAAAAAGCAATTAATTTAATTGATTAATTTAATTAATTTTATTTTTAATTAATTAAATTAATTTTTGCCACACCTGGAGGCTCTCAGGGGTTACTTCTGGCTCTGCACTCAGAAATCACAACTGGTTCTGGGGACCATATGGGATGATGGGATCAAACCCAGTTCCATCCTGGCTCAGCTGAGTACAAGGCAACAGCCCTATCCCTGTGCTACCATTCAGGCGCTAGCTTTTACTCTTAACTATTGTATAATGTCATTTCAAGGTGGGCTCTTGAAAGGGTGGGAAATTGAGAAGGAGGGAAAAAAAACTGATTGGATTTGCAAAATTCTAAAGAACTATTTCTGCTACGAATTTTGCAATATTGGCATTAATTTCTCCCCTAGTAGAGAAACTTTCTGTTAATTATAGACTATATCAGGTCTTAAAAATTAATTATTCAGCAAATGTATGGATAAGGAAATCTTGGTATCTGTGCACAATGGAATTCTATTCAACTATAAGAGAAGATAAAAATCTTGCCTTTTGCTATAGTAGAGTGGAACTAGAGTCTGGTATAAGCAAAATAAACCAGAATGAAAAGGATAATATAAAATGATCACGCACATGTGTGGAATATAAAGTAGAAAAGAACATACAATGGTAAATGAAAACAATTTTTTTTTAGTCTGAGAGTCTTCTTCCTAGTATGGAGTGCTTACTGCCTGCTCTAAATCCATAACTGCCATTCTTTTTTTTTGTTTGTTTGTTTGTTTTTGGTTTTGGTTTTTGGGTCACACCCAGCAGTGCTCAGGGGTTTCTCCTGGCTCTGTGCTCAGAAATCACTCCTGGCAGGCTTGGGGGACCATATGGGATGCTGGGATTCAAACCACTGTCCCTCTGCATGCAAGGCAAACGCCTTACCTCCATGCTATCTCTCCGGCCCCATAACTGCTATTCTTAAAATTTTTTAAATAATAATTTTTATTTAAACACCATGATTATAAACCTAACTGTAGTTGGATTTCAGTCATAACAAGAACACCCCCATTCACTGTGCTATCTTCCCATCACCAGTGCCCCCATATCTTCCCTCCATACCCCCACCTGTATTTGAGACAGACTTTCTTTTTTTTCTTTTTTTTGGGGGTCACACCCGGCAGTGCTCAGGGGTTACTCCTGGCTCCATGCTCAGAAATTGCTCCTGGCAGGCACGGGGGACCATATGGGGCACCGGGATTCGAACCAATGACCTTTTGCATGAAAGGCAAACGCCTTACCTCCATGCTATCTCCCGGGCCCCTTGAGACAGACTTTCTACATCCCTCACTCACTGACACTGTTATGATAGTTCTCAGTGTAGTTATTTCTCTAACTGCACTCACCACTCTTTGTGGTGAGCTTCATATCTTGAGCCGGTCCTTCTGGCCCTCATCTCTGGGAATTATTTCAATGCCTTTAATTTTTTTAAAAACCCATAGTTGAGTGAGACTATTCTGTGTTTCTCTCTCTCCCTCTAACTAACTTTACTCAGCATAATAGATTCCATGTACATCCATGTATAGGAAAATGTCGTGACTTCATCTCTCCTGATGGCTGCATAATATTCCATTGTGTATATGTACCATAGTGTCTTAGTCATTCATCTGTCAAAGAGCATCTTGGTTGTTTGCAGAGTCTGGCTATTGTAAAAAGTGCTGCGATGAATATAGGTGTGAGGAAGGGGGTTTTGTATTGTATTTTTGTGTTCCTAGATTATATCCCTAGGAGTGGTATAGTTGGATCATATGAGAGTTCAATTTTCAGTTTTTGGAAGAATCTACATATTGTTTTTCGCAAGGGCTGGACTAGATGGCATTCCCACTAGCATTGAATGAGAGTTCCTTTTCCCCCACGTCCCTGCCGGTACTGATTGTTCTTGTTCTTTGTGATGTGTGCCAGTCTCTGTGATGTGATATGGTACCTCATAGTTGTTTTGATTTGCATCTCCCTGGTGATTAGTGATGTGGAACATTTTTTCATGTCCTTTTGGCTATTTGTATTTTCTCTTTGAGAAAGTGTTTGTTCATTTCTCCTTCCCATTTTTTGATGGGGTTATATGTTATTGTTGTTGTTGTTGTTGTTAAGTTCTGTCAGTACCTTGTATATCTTAGATATTAGCCCTTTATCTGATGGGAATTGGGTGAATAGCTTCTCCCATTCTGTGGGTGACTTTTGTATCCTAGGCATTATTTCCTTTGTGGTGCAGAAGCTTCTCAGCTTAATATAGTCACATTTGTGTATCTCTGCTTTGATTTGTTTGAAGAGTGCTGTTTCCTCCTTGAAGATGACTTTAGTTTCAATGTCCTGGAGTGTTTTACCTTCATGATGTTCTATATACCTTATGGTTTCAGATCTGATATCAAGATCTTTAATACATTTGCATTTGATCTTGGTGCATGGTGTTAGCTGAAGGTCTGAGTTTTTTTTTGCAAGTGGCTGACCAATTGTCCCAACATCACTTGTTAAAGAGGCTTTCCTTGTTCCATTTTGCATTTCTTGCCTCATTTTCAAAGATTAGTTGATTGTATATCTGGGGAGCATTCTCTGAATACTTCAGTCTATTCCACAGATCTGAGGGTCTGTCTTTATTCCAATACCTTGCAGTTTAAATGAATATTGCTTTGTAATACGATATTTTGTTGTTTTTGCTTGTTTGTTTGTTTTTTTGGGTCACATCTGGCAGTGCTCAGGGGTTACTCCTGGCTTTACACTCAGAAATCACTCCTGGCAGACTCAGGGAACCATATGAGATGACAGGATTCGAACCATCATTCTTCTGCATGCAAGGCAAACGCACTACCTCCATGCCATTTCTCTGGCTCCTGTAATACAATTTAAAGTTGGGAAAAGTGATGCCTCCCATATTCCGTTTCCCAAGCATTGCTCTAGCTATTCTTAGGTGTTTATTGTTTCAGATGAATTTCAGAAGTGTTTGGTCCACTTCTTTGAAGAATGTTATGGGTATTCTTAGAGAGATTGCATTAAATCTGTACAGTGCCTTGGGAAGTATTGCCGCTTTAATGATGTTAATCCTCCCAATACATGAGCAGGGTATATGCCTCCATTTCTGTGTATCCTCTTTTATTTCTTGAAGATGGATTTTGTAGTTTTCTTTGTAGTTTTCTTCACATCTTTAGTTAAGTTGACTCCAAGATAATTGAATTTGTGTGGCACTAATGTAAATGGTATTGCTTTTTTTTATATCCATTTCTTCTCTATCATTATTGGTGCATCAAAAAGCCATTGATTTTTGCTTGCTAATTTTATATCCTGCCACTTTTCTATATGAATCTATTGTTTCTAGAAGTTTTTTGGTAGAGTCTTTAGGGTTTTCTAAATATAGTATCATATCATCTGCAAACAGTGAGAGCTTGACTTCTTCCTATCTGGCTGCCCTTGATATCTTTTTCTTGCCTAATTGCTATGGCAAGAACTTCCAGTACTATGTGAGGACAGGCTTGTTTTGTACTGGATTTTAGAGGAAAGGCTTTTAGTTGATCTCTATTGAGAATTATATTTGCCATTGGCTTGTGGTAGATTGCTTCTACTCTACTGAGAAAAGTTCCTTCTATTCCCATCTTGATGAGAATTTTATCAAGAATGAGTGTTGGAGCTTATCAAATGCTTTCTATGTATCTATGATATAATCATATGGTCTTTATTTTTCTTTTTATTGATATGGTGTATTATGTTGACTGATTTATGTATGTTAAACCATCCTTGCATTTCTGGGATGAAACCTACTTGGTTGTGGTAAATGACCTTCTTGAAGATGCATTGGATCCTGTTTGCCATAATTTTGTTGAGGATTTTTGCATCTGTGTTCATCAAGGATGTTGGTCTGTAGTTTTCTTTTTTTCTTTTTTTTTTTTTTTTTGCAGTGTCTCTGTCTGGTTTTGGTATCAAGGTGATGCTAGCTTCATAAAAACTGTTTGGGAGTCTTCCTGATTCTTCAATTTCAGGAAAGAGCCTGATGATAGATTGTTAGAAGTTCCTCTTGAAAGGTTTGAAAGAATTCATTAGTGAATCCATCTGGGCCTGAGCTTTTGTTTTTGGGAAAATTGTTTTTGGGAAGATTCTCATTGACCATTTTAATTTCCTCAGCAGTAATGGGTCTGTTTAGATATGCTAGATCATTCTGGTTTAACTGTGGAAGATTATGAGTCCAAGAATTTATTTATTTGCTTCAGATTTTCATGTTTTGTGGCATCGAGTTACTCAAAATAGTTTCTGAGTACTCTTTGAATCTCTGCAGTATCTGTGGTGATCTCCCCCTTTTATTCCTAGTCCATTTTATTAGATTTCTCTCTCTCTCTCTCTCTCTCTCTCTCCATTTCTTTGTGAGTTTTGCTAGTGGGTTATTGAACTTGCTTATTTTTTAAAAGAACCAAACTTTTGCTTTCGTTGATCTTTCGAATTGTTTTTTGGATTTCCATCCCATTGTCTTGTGCTCTAAGCTTTGTTATTTTCTCTATCTACATATTTTTGGTTCCTTCTTTGGACATTTTCTAGTTCTAAAAGCTGTGTAATTAAGCTTTTTATATAGGCACCTTCTTCCTTTCTGATGTGTACCTGCAAGGCTATATAAATTTTTCTCTTATTACTGCTTTTGTTGTGTCCCATAAATTCTGACAATTTGTGTCTTCATTGTCATTTGTTTTCAGGAATGTTTTGATTTTCTTTTAGATTTCATCTGTGACCCACTGGTTGTTCAGTAGTGAACTGTTTTGTTTCTAGGTGCTAAAGTTTTTTTCTGTGTTTCTTTGTAGTTCACATCTAATTTCAGTTCCATGTGGCCAGTGAAGGTACTTTGTACAATTTCTATCCTATTGACTTTATGGAGACATGTTTTATGGGCCTGCTGTGGTCTATCTTGGAGAATGACCTATGTGCATTGGAGAAGTATGTGTATCCAGTTTTCAGAAGATGGACTGCCCTATATATATCTACTAGTTCACTTCCTTTCATTTCTCTTTTCAGAGCTAATATATTCTTGTTAGATTTCAACCTGGTTGACCTATCAAGAGGTGTCAGGGCAGTGTTGAGATCTCCCACTATTATTGTGCTAGTATTGATATCTTCTTTTAGTTTTGATAAGAGTTGCATTAAATATCTTGCAGGTCCATTATTGGGTGCAAAAATGTTTAGGAATATGATTTCTTCTAGTTATACATATCCTTTGATTAGTACAAAATGACCATCTTTGTCCCTTATAACTTTTCTGAATCTAAAGTTTGTTTTATCTGATACTAATATGACCACTCCAGCTTTTTCAAAGGTGTTGTTTGCTTGGATGATTTTCCTCTAACCTTTGAGTTTGAGTCTGTGCTTATTTTGATTGTTCAGAAGTATTTCTTTTAGGCAGCAAAGCATTGGATTCAGCTTTCTGATCCAGTTTGCCACTTGGTGTCTTTTATCAGGTGCATTTAGTCCATTGACATTGAGAGAGATAATTATCATAGGATTTAGTATCATCTAACAAAATCTTTAAAAAATTTTTTTTTTATTGAGGGGCCAGAGAGATAGCATGGAGGCAGGGCATTTGCGTTGCATGTTGAAGGATGGTGGTTCAAATCCCAGCATCCCATATAATCCACCGAGCCTGCCAGGAATGATTTCTGAGTGTAGAGACAGGAGTAACCCCTGGGTGCTACCGGGTGTGACCCAGAAACCAAAAAAAATTTTTTTTATTGAGACCATTGTGAATTACAAGTCTTTCATAGTTGTATTTCAGGTATATCATGATAGTGAATTTGGGCCATTCCTACTACCAGTGTTGACCTCTTTCCACAACTGTTCACTGCATGCATCCCATAACTCTACCTTTATCCTCCTGGCTGACTAGTGTAACAGAACCATTTTGAGTTTAGCTTTTATAATTTGGGTCTCTTGATTCTATCATCACTGATTTTGGGTTGGGTATTTAGTACTGGCCATTGTTTTTTCACTCAATGCACCTGAGACCTCTTGACCCCTAGGTCCCCTTTTTCTTTTCTCAATTTGTAGGAAGCTGTAGAACTATAAGGCAGAACAGAATGATTCACATTTTAAGGTTCTATAAATTTGTAGGAGCCCCTATCTAGAAGACATGAATAAAATTTTTAAAAGGGGGGCAGATGTGTCAAGTTTCTTTTTGTATAGGTGCAATAAATGTTGGAAAGAAAATTTCCTTGGCCTAAGAGATATAGGTTGTCTCTACTCATGAAGCATACTGTCATAAGACCTACTACAGGCTTTGAGTATGTTAGTTGTCCAACCCCAAGGTCTTTTTTTATGGTCCCAGGAAAAGTTCTGTTCAGCTGCAGTTGTCAAAGTCAGTCTTCTGTAATTAGAGAGCTTGGTTTTTGCACAGCTCCTTGGATGAAACCGGAGTGTCACAAAGTGTCTTCTGATTTCATCTCAACGTTAGGTGGCAAGGTAGGGCAACCTGCCTTTAGATCAAGTTGTTGTTGTTTTCTTGTCATCAGGACATCATATGAGCCTACCCTGGGGCAATTAGGTACCAGAGTAGCATTAAGACCTCCCTTGATTGACATATGCCAATTTCTAGGCACTTAATCAACGGTGGGAATAAACTTTGCTAAATAAAGCTTTCAGAGTTAGATTGTTCATGGAGCATTTTAGGATAAGCATAATTTTCATGTCTGGAATACTAAGCAGTATGGTTGTGAGCACTATAATAGGAGTTTAACCCCATGTAGTATCATCTACTGTGTCTTGTGCATTCAGGTTCCTTTCCTGAAAGGAAACTGACAGTATGAGCATTATTATAAAATAGAAATGTATCTTGAATTGAAAAAATAATTGCAAAAAAATAAATGAATGGGGCCTGTAATAAAAGTCTATGGTGTGCAGTTGCTTATTTCAGTGGTCTTTATGGGCATAAGCATTAGATCATAATAGATGTAGTCAAAAGTAAATGGATAAATTAATGTATTTTTTCAAGGAATTGTCATAATCAGCACTGTATTTGGAGTCCAATATGATAAAGCACTGACATGCAGAACTAGGGCAGTCAACCTATATCTCTAAGAACTACTATGGACAAAGAAGTTGAAGAGTTATTTTAGACATAATAAAATTAAGACACTAAAACATATTAATAGTGAGCACTGCATTGGGAGTCTCTGACTTCCAAATGCATTGTGCACCTGTTTTTGCGGATAAACGTATTAGAACATTATTAAAGGTGTCTGTAGTGAGAAGTTGATTGAACACCTGTTCTATCTAAACATCTCTGGAAAACATACTTTTTGACTACAGAACTGAGCTTACTAAAGGAATTGTGGGGTGGGATTAAGGTGGATGTGGTTCCCTGGCTAGGAAGGGAAGGGAAGAATGGACCAGATCTCATGTAATGGCAGTGATGGATGGTTTTGGGCACAGTGATGGTGGTGGATGTTGAAAACGTTAAATATCAGCTGCATAAATATTAACACATTTATTGTAAAAGACAATAAATAATTTTAAAAATCCACTTCTATTTACTCTTTACTGAGATATTGTAAGAACTTAAGAGCAATTTTAGCTTTTGTTTAAAATGTTTATTACTAATTTCTTTTTAAATTTAATTCTAGTTGCTGATAGGATTTTGAAAAAGAAAAATCATTTTCTTTATCTAAATCAGGATCGCTATCAAGTTACTGTCTCTCCGTTTTTAGAAACATCCTTGAAAAAGTTTCAGGTAATGTCAACTGTTTTCTTTTCGTTGAGAAGCTTGTTTGATGCCACCTTATGAAAATGAATAGTGTGAGTCTGTTATTTTTATTTTTTATTTCATTTTATTTTATTTTATTTTATTTTATTCGGTTTTTGGGCCACACCCGGCAGTGCCCAGGGGTTACTCCTGGCTGTCTGCTCAGAAATAGCTCCTGGCAGGCATGGGGGACTATATGGGACACTGGGATTCAAACCAGCCACTTTTGGTTCTGGGTTGGCTACTTGCAAGGCAAACGTCGCTGTGCTATCTCTCTGGGCCCGAGTCTGTTATTTTTTAAATGTTTTATGTGAGGGATATCAATATAGTTCATGTGTACCTGCTCTGTGGAGAATGTTTATCTTCTTGTTTTTGTTTTGCTTTTTTGGTTTTTGGGCCACACCCGGCAGTGCTCAGGGGTTATTCCTGGCTGTCTGCTCAGAAAATAGTTCCTGGCAGACACGGGGGACCATATGGGACACCTGGATTCGAACCAACCACCTTTGGTCCTGATCATCAGCTTGCAAAGCAAACGCAGCTGTGCTATCTCTCCGGGCCCAAATGCTTATCTTCTTAAAAATATTTTAATGATGGGGCCAGAGCTGTAATACAGTGTGTAAGGCACTTGCTTTGCATGAGGCTGACTAGCAGTTCAATTCCTAGCACTCCATTTGGTCCCACGATTCCTCCAGGAGTGAACACAGGTGCAGAGCCAAGTGTAACCCCTGAGCATTCCCAGGTGTAGCCCCCAAAACAAAGGAACAACAAAATTTTTTTCTTTTTTTTTTTCGCAAAAATTTTTTAATGAAAAACTGTATTTTGATTGTATATTTTAAATTGAAATTGCACAGTATTTTTGTTTGAGGCATAACTACATTTCTATTATATGTCCATTATCATTGGTTATTAAAAATTATTTTTCTGCACATCCTCACCATTTTCTTGCTTATTTTCTCTTAATTTATTATCCAATTTAATTCTACCAACCAGACAGGTAGGAGGTTGTGGAGGAGAGATAGGGGGCATTGGTGGTGGGAAGGTTGCACTGGTAAAGAGGGTGGTGTACTTTTTATGACTGAAATCCAAATCAAACAAGATTCTACTTACCACTACCACCATTTCCCCCCTAGGGATTAAATAAATGGCGACAGTAATCTTTAGAACTCTTGGCTCAACTCCATTTTCCAGCTCTCATCCATAAGTAGTAGTATCCTTCCCTTTTCTACTTTGCTCTCTGACACCATTTGCTATGTCCTGAAATTGTCCTCCTTCCTTTTTGCCTCTCTTCAACATAGTATTTTTCTTTTCTTGTTTTACTTTTTTAAATTTTATTTTAGGGAAACAATTGTGATCTACAGAATCCTTCATAGTTAAATTTTGCATATACAGTGAATCAGGGCCATTCCCACCACCAGTGTTGACCTCCCTCCACCAATTATCCTAGAATTCATTATATATCATCACCCTTTGCCCCCTGACCTGCCATGTTAACAGGCCCATTTTAAATTTAGATGGTTAAAATTCAGGTCTCTTGATTTTATTGTTGTTGACTTTGACTTGGATAGTTAGTTCTGTTCCTATTTTTTCCACCAAAGCACCTGCGATCTGTTGGATCCAGGTCCCCAACCTTTCTTTGTTCCTTTCTTCTTAGTTTTATAGAAAAATGCAGAAATATGTGGTAAAACAAAGTAATCCATATCCCTAGGGTCTATGAAAAAGGTGGGAATCCCTATTTAAAAGATAAGAAATAAAAAAACTAAAATAAAATATAAGAAAAAAATGTGTGTAGGGCAGGGTTTTTGTTTGTTTGTTTGTTTTTGTTTTGTTTTTTTTTGCATAGGCACAGCCAAAAAAAAAAGGGGGGGTGAGAAATAGAAAGATAAGCCTTTGGCCTAAAAACAGGGCTCCCTACCCATGAAGCATCATGCAATAAGACCCACTAAAGGCTCAGGGTGTACTGATCTAACCCCAAAGTCTTTCCTTGTGGTCCCAATAAAAGTTCTCTTTTTTTTTTTTGTCCCCCCATTCACAATACATACCAGGCAAAGGGCCTGGGTTGAGATGTATATGGGGTGCATTTACTGTACCTCCTCTTTCTATACAGTCAGTGTAAAGATCAAAGCCTGTGGTAAGCATTGGGAGGCCTAAAGTTCTTCTTAATCATGGTTGTCCCAGTCAGATTTCTGTAGTTAGAGATCCTAGTTTTTGTACAGATCCGATGTTGAAGTCAGAGTGACACAGAGTGTCTTCAGGTTTCATCTTACCATTAGCTAGCAATACAGGGAACCTTGCCCTGAAAGCAAATTGTTGCTGTTATCAAGTTGTCAAGGTGTCATATGAACCCACGAAACACAGTATTTTTCTGACCTGACAAGGCTTTGGTCATAACTTTTGAAAAATTTTCCTGCAGCAACTTGACTTTCCTAAGATAAAGTTCAGCGTTTTAAGAAGAGCATATAAATATTGACACTTCGCAGTCTTATAAAAAATTCCTATTGATCTTTTTTATTTTCCTTCTAAGGTGTTCTCGGGAATATCAAAGAGAACAGTGTTGCTGACTGGACTGGAAGTGATTCCGAGCAGCGATGAGGAACTTGTGGAAGATTCCGTGGGCATTCACTTTCAACGGGGGAAGAATGGAGGAGGAGAAGTAGAAGTCGTCAAATGCTCTTTAGATCAGCCTTACCTAGCGTATTTTGAAGAACAGAGGGAGTCACATAAAAGTCTCTGAGGCCAAATCACTTTTAATATTGAACCAAATGATTATTGGTCTATTCCTCAAGATAAAATAATAATAAAATAAATTTTTGTTTTGTGTATGCATAAAGAAAAATAATTCTTTAGCATCCATTTATTCTAAGATACAAATTTATTTGATGTTGAGTTCTTTGTTTTCAACTGTACTGGATGTTTTCAGTTTTATTAAAGTGCACTAAATCAAAAACATTTCCACTTATGTGGATGGATTGGTGCTGATTAAAGCAATCTCAAGTGATTCATAAGACTCCTTGCTGCTCTGGATTGTCTTTCCTGGTCTCCTGACCTGATTCATTTTGGCTCAGACTAACCGATATGCAGATTTTACTCAACATTTTCCAGATTGGGACTGCTACAGACTTGACAAAATTCCTCATTTTGTGGAGCATTTAACGTACTCCACTACTCAAAAATATTTCTCAAGGCTCCTTGTGTGCTTTTCTTTTAACTCTCTCACACCTGTTTAAGTACAGAACTCAGGATCTGCCACTCAAAGACCAGACAGACAGTAATGTAAATACAAGGGTGTTTATTTCAGCATGCTGGGGACCAACATCTCCTAAGAAATGAGGACCCAAGAAAGGCTCTGTCAAATTTACAAGGGTACCTAAGCCAGACCCAGGGTTCTGCAGTCATCTGGCTATGTGTCCATTGCTGCAGACCTGGTTCCTGGCATTTACCTCTCTGGTCTGGTTCCAGGAACTGGCTCTTCTCTGGGCCTAGTCTTTTTACCTTAAAATTGCAGCAATGAGACTCCCAGCAGTGACCCAGGTTTACAGCAGTTAACTTCCTTAAGCAAGCAAAGTATAGAAGCCAAAGCATTGTTATCTCTAAGCAAAGGCACACCATATTCTAACATCATTCAGAGGAGCAAATGTTCCCTGATTTTTTTCTGGATATACTATCTCCAAAATAACAGGCAAAGAGCAGTTTTCTTCTTTTTAAAATTTATACCTTAATGGATTCATTCATTTAGCCCCTGGCTTGGAGCTCAGGCGCCTATTCAGAGAAGGTAAAATTCTCTTTGTTAAAACCAATACTTAGTCAGCTTTAATTTGAATACAGTATGTATAATCAAGATCCAATGACAGATTTAAATTCATATTAATTGAATATTATGCTGGCAGAAGCTGAAAGCTTTTAGAAAAGACTCAACTGGATGGAGCAAAAGTACAGTGGGTGGGGAACTTGCCTTACACGTGGCTGCTGGTCTAGGTCTGTGGAAATCTACCATCACCTACCATACTTGCCTCTAAAATAGAGAAATGTCCCCCACTCAGAAAGTTTGCATTTTGGGGGCAGTGGGGCCTGGGGTGTGATTGGTGATGAGTGTGTGAACGTGAGTGTGAGCGAGTATGCAAGGTGTGTGCGCCCACCCCTGCGCCCCATCCCCACCTACACCTTGATCTTATATGATCCGATTGAACCCTCCACCACTCAGCCCTATCGGGTTCGACCCGAGATGAGAAAAACCTCCCACCTGTGAAGCCCCCCTGCTTGAGCCCTGTGCAGTGAGGCTTTCCTGGAGGCAGTGACATCATCACCTGAGGTCCTGGCCCAGAGTCCGTTCAGAGGGGTCCGATGCTCGGATGTGATGAATTGATCAGATAGAGGCCGGAGGTTCGATCCCCAGGCCGCTGATTTATCAAAGGCAATTCTGATCTTAAATAAAAGGTTTGCATTTTGTTTCTCAATATTTATTTTTAGACACCCAAAGTTCTCATTCTCATATTTCTCTTTGAAATACGGATGGTACCTAAAAATCTAAGAAATTTATAATCTTCGTTTCATGATTTTAGAAAAAAAAACTAATTGAATCAACGAGCATTTGGTAATAATAGTAAGATTATTACAAGCTAGGAGCCGGAGAGATGGCATGGAGGTAGGGCATTTGTCTTACAGGCAGAAGGTCGGTGGTTCAAATCCCGGCACCCCATATGGTCCCTGAGTCTGCCAGGGGCAATTTCTGAGTAGAGAGCCAGGAGTAACCCCTGAGCGCTACCGGGTGTGATCCAACCCCCCCAAAAGACGATTATTACAAGCGTACCAAAATATTAAGAATAAAAATATAAAGAACATTTATTCTTTATTGGTATAGTCTTCTTACATACATATAGTAGCATTTATAGAGAGTGTCAGAATGCAATTGGATATTTTTTGTTTCTTTTCATGTCTTTTCTTTCTGGGCCATACTTGCCAGCACTCAGGGGTTATTACTCCTGGCTCTGCACTCAGAAATCACTCCTGGAAGGCTCAGAGGACCATATGAGATGCCAGGGATTGAACCCGGGTCTGCTTTGTGTCAGACAAAAAAGCCCAACACATTGAGCTATTGCTCTGACCCCTGTTTGCTTCTATTTTTAACTTCTTACTTTTACCTTTTACCCAATATTTATTATAATTGTTTTGAAACAACAATATATTAAAACACCAATCCCAACCACTAGTGTGATTTCTGCACCAGTGTCTCTATTTCCTACCCTCTACCATAGTTTGTTTCCATGTGGGCACAAACAAATTTACTTCAGATTGTTGTTATGACACAAAGGCAAATGGATTTATCAACATGGGTCAATTCGAAATGATTGTTATACCTCTCCATGTTGTTACTAAAGTCAGCATCTAAGAACTTAGTGCTGTGATTGGTGCTAATTGAGCCTTTTATGTTATTAATTAGGTCATTGAGCTTGGTAGATTACTATGTCACTTTCCCATCAGATTTCCTGTAATGCTGCTGGGCTAACACTACTATAAAATATTGATGTGTTGTGTGGCCATGCGTGGCCGTGCATTCTAGAATTTATAGATCTAAACAAATTTATTGACTTGGAAGTTTGGTAAGGTTAAGTTGTGGAGTTGGGTCATTTCTGTTGAAGGGTTGAGGGGATTGCATTGGGTTGCTGTAGTTCATACAGAAAGAGGAATCTGCCCCTGCTCTTTCTGAGACTACCACAAAGTTATCAGCCTGGCAAGGCCACCAGGAAGGTATTATCTTCTTCTGGAGTGGTAAAGGAGTCAGGTAGATTTTTTTCTATCAGCAAGGTGGCAGTAGTGGGAGGGGGATTGCTGGGATTTTAAATGGCATGGTGGTAGGTGGGGGTGCTGCGATTAATTCCAATCCAAAATAAAATTTCAGAGTTAAGGTTTGCTTTAACTCTGTTTTTAGGAATAGCTCCTGGTGTGATTAATGCATGGGTCCCTGCAAAATCTCTCTGGCCATAGTTTTAGAGATTAAAAATTAAAAAAAAATTTTTTTGGCTTTGGGATCACACCAACAATATTGAAGGATTACTCTTGGTTCTTCACTCTTGACTATGATCAAGGGAATCATAGAGGATGCCAGGGATCAAACCAAAGTGAGTTGCATGCAAGATAGATATCCTTTTAGCTCTAAAGATATCAGTTTTTAGAGATTTTAAAGGATGAAAACTTATGAAACATACTTTAGTGGTTATAGTATAAAATAGAGGAAGTGGAGCCAGAGAGATAGTATGGAGGTAAGGCGTTTGTCTTTCATGCAGAAGGTCATCGGTTCGAATCCTGGCGTCCCATATGGTCCCCCGTGCCTGCCAGGAGCAATTTATGAGCGTGGAGCCAGGAATAACCCCTGAGCACTGCCGGGTGTAACCCAAAAACAAAAACAAAACAAAATAGAGGAAGCTTAAAAAGTTCAATATGCGGGGCCGGCAAGGTGGCGCTAGAGGTAAGGTGTCTGCCTTGCAAGCGCTAGCCAAAGATGAACCGCGGTTGGATCTCCTGGTGTCCCATATGGTCCCCCCAAGCCAGGGGCAATTTCTGAGCACTTAGCCAGGACTAACTCCTGAGCATCAAATGGGTGTGCCCCCCCAAAAAGTTCAATATGTAATTGGTTCATTTGCTCTATAAAAAAGACTATGTCCATTTGTTGGGTTAGGAATGAGAAATAATGGGGGACACACACCGTGATACTTAGGTGACACCACTTTCTCTGCACTCAGGAATTACTCCTGGTTTTCAGCAAGGACATATGGAATGCCAGGAACTTAGCCCAGTTCAGCCATGTACATGGCATTACTGCATGTAATTACAATGCATGTACTGTATTACCTTGCCCAGCCCCAAGAAATCTGACTATGATTAATTAATTGTAAACTTGGACAATTTAAGTACATATTGTAATTAAGTACAATTAAATTGTACTTGGACAAGTCTCTTTTGACATTTTGTTACTGAAATTTCTCATTAGTTTTGAGAATGAGAAGTCTTTACTTACAAATGACTGTAAATTTCCATATTTGTGCAATTTTTTTAAGATTTATTTTTATTCCTGCTTCCAATTTGGCCAACATTTTGTAAACACACTTCTT
>PVKC010016591.1:0-20697 GCA_004027635.1 Crocidura indochinensis
TTTTTTTTTTGGGTTTCAACTTCATTGTTTTCTGCTCTCAGCTTTGTTATTTCCTTCTGCCTCCCTATTTTTGGGTCCTTTTGTTGAGCACTTTCTAGTTCTATAAGTTGCATCATTAAGCTACTCAGGTAAGCCCCTTCTTCCTTCCTGATGTGTGCTTGCAAAGCTATAAATATTCCTCTCAGTACTGCTTTTGCTGTGTCCCATAAGTTCTGATAGTTTGTGACTTCATTATCATTTGCTTCCAGGAACCTTTTTTTTTTTTTTTTGTTTCTGGGTCACACCTGGCGACGCTCAGGGGTTACTCCTGGCTATTTGCTCAGAAGTTGCTCCTGGCAGGCATGGGGGACCATATGGGGAACCGGGGGATCGAACTGCGGTCCGTCCTAATTTAGCGCAGACACCTTACCTTCAGTGCCACCGCCCGGCTCCACCAGGAACCTTTTGATTTCCTCTTTGATTTAATCTCAGACCAACTGGTTATTTAGTATGAGGCTTTTTAACTTCCAGATGTTCAATTTTTCTTTTTTGTTCCTTTGGAATTCACAAACAATTTCAGAGCCTCGTGGCCAGCAAAACTAGCCTGCAAAATTTCTATCCTCTTGATATTATGATGATATGTTCTTTCTTGCCAGCATGAAGTCTATCCTGGAGAATGTCCCATGTACATTGGAGAAGAATGTGTATCCAAATTTCTGGGGATGGAGTGTCCTATATATCCATTAGGCCTCTTTCTTCCATTTCTCTCCTCAGGTCCAGTATATTCTTGTTGGGTTTCAGTCTGATTGACCTATCCATTGTTGACAAAGCTGTGTTGAGGTCCCCCACAATTATTGTGTTGTTGTTGATGTTATTTTTCAGCTTTATTAACAATTGTATTAAATATTTTGCTGGATCCTCATTCGGTGCATATACTTTAGAAGCATGATTTCTTCCTGCTCTACATATCCCTTGATTAATATATAATGTCCATCTTTGTCCCTTACAACCTTCATACATATAAAGTTTGCATTATCTGATATTAGTATGGCCACTCATACTAATGAGTGAGATCATTAGTATGACCTTTTTATGGGTGTTGTTTGCTTGGATAATTTTCCTTTTGGTTAGTCTTCTCTTAAATTCGGTCTTTCAGTTTTTCTCTTAAGAGTGGGTTTGTGTCTGTAAAGTTTCTGAGTTGATTTTTGTCTGTGAAACCATGTATTTTCTGTCAAATGGGAAAGTGAGTTTTGCTGGGTACAGTATTCTAGGTGAAGCATTCATTTCATTCAGTCTTGTCACAATATCCCACCACTGCTTTCCGGCCTTGAGTGTTTCAGGTGACAGGTCTGCTGTAACTCTCAAGGATGCTCCCTTGAATGTAATTTCCTTTTTGATCTTGCTGTTTGCAGAATTACGTCTCTATCTGTGGGATTCTTCATTGTGACTAGGAAGTGTGTTGGGGTAATTTTTTCTGGGATTTCTTTTGGTTGGTACTCTTCGGGCATGAAAGATTTGATCACATATATTCTTTAGTTCTGGAAGTTTCTCTTTAGTGATGTTCTTGACTGTTGTGTCTTCCTGTAAAATTTCTCCCTGTGTCTCTGGGACTCCAATGATTCTTAAGTTGTTTCTGTTGATCTTATCATAGACTTCTATTTTCATCTATTCCCATTCTTTGACTATTTTTCCATTGTCTGTTCATTTGTTTTAAGTTTTTTTTTCCCTTCTCTCCCGCTGTATAGAGTTGTTATTTATCTCATCTTCCACAGTACCAATTCTATTCTCAGCTGCTTTGATAGTAAATATTGGAGAATTTCAACTAAAATGAGGTTTCGGTATGTCCCTGTCTCAAATGTTTATCAACTAAATTTCTAAGTGTCTCTAATATTATGCTATAAATGGGCCACCAGTTCCAGCTCGGAACATTTGATTTCCATTCAACAGGAATGGGTTATGGGCACTTTAACCCAGTTGCCACAATTAAAAACGTGAAACCTCTGAATGTTGGGAGTTTCGGAGAGGGATGTAATATTCTGCTATCTATTGCTTATACAAATCATGTCACCATAGGTTCAAGGAAACTGAAACTACAAATGGCAAAATTACTGCTTGTTGAGTTTAGAGTCCTATAACTTCATGTATCCAGCACTCTGGGGAACAAAATTTTAGACAAGATGCCCTCTATTTCTTCTAAACTATTTTAGGCCAATCTCTCAAAGAAATCACAGATACTTCTGCCCATTATCAAACATATCAGGAAATATTTTGCCCTGAATATCAAGAGTTAGGATTGGACTGGATTTTTCTCTTTTAATTTTTCCATAAATGCAATAAATGCTTTAGCAGATCCTCAGGTTTAGTATTTCCAAAGCCTCCTTCCATGATGTGCTCCGATTTTCCATGCATAATATAAGGAAGCAATAATATCTGAGCTATGTTTTCAATTTTTTTAAATGTCCAGATTGTGAGTACTGAGAAAATAACTATTATTTCCCCCTACATGTTCAGAATATATAATCTCCAGATGAATTATTTCTTTAAGCATTAAACTGCTTCTTTCTACAATTATACCCACTGTTCCTTGAAGTAAAGGACTGTTATGCCAGACCTACTTTTATAAGGGCATTGAGATGAACAGATGGTCAAGTCTTCAGGATATGGAATGTTTAAACATCAGCTTCCCGCAGTGGCAGGCTTTAATATGTGTAAGCTGTGGAGTTCCCTTGGTTTGGACTGGGAAGTTGAATTATTAATAATTAAGTCCCAAGTTTGAGGGGCCAGAAGCTGCCTTCTTACCCATTTTCCCAAGACAGGTTGAGTTAGTTCTGGTCTAAAAGGAGCAGAACCCAGAGATGATGCATAAAGAGGTTGTGTTCTGCATTGTTTTTTTCAAATATCCCATTTGCCACACTTAAAGCATTTTGCCTGCCCACATGAGTTAGGTTTCAAACCCTTTCCCTATCTGCCACTCACCATTGTGGAGCTGATCTGCAGTATCACACCCAGTGAGCTCCCTTACCACACCTTGGACATAGTCCAATATTCTGATTTTTGAAAGCCAGTAGTCTGATTCCCTGGAGTCTGCATTTGAATGGCATATGCTGCAAAGGGTAATGTGGCATGAGATATATTCAAGCCACTAACCTGATTTCTCTTGATTTGCACCTGTATGGTGTTAAAGGTGCAGCTGGGGGGGATAAGGGTAGGTAAGGAGAAGTTAAAGATATGGTGGCAGAATGTCCAGAAAGATAACTATTAAAAACCAGTGGGGGGTAGTGAGAGAGATGGTGTGCGGTTATTATAATTACCGACATTTTTACAAGCATTTAGATACCCCATTACATCCTCCTTTTCTCTTATAGGGTGAAATATTGCCTGATACTGACCATTAGCATTATCAATTGTTAAAGTTAATATTAGAGGTTGTCTGGCATCTATATCATCTACTTGCCTCTTAACTGCATTTTGCAATTTGCCTAGAAAATATGCATATGGCTCTGTAGCCACCTGAACAATCTTGGCATAACTACCGATGTACACAGCTTCAGAGTCTACCTTTTTTTTCAAGCCTTTAAAGCAAGATCCCTAATCATTATTAAAATGGCACATGGTAATCTAGCCTGCTTATCTACATCTCTGAATTCCCCTTCTACAAGTACATCATAATTCAATTGGCTTCCTGCAACCATCTTTTCAAAGTGATCTAGTTTTTTAAGTCTGTCCTGAGCCAGTTTATGGAATTACATTTTTCATTTTAAATATTGAGATGGGTCGAGACAGATCTTTGCCACACACTTATAACCTTTGTGAGTTCAATTTGCACTATTACTCCAGATACCCAGGTGTTTAATACAATAAAGAACAAGAGAATCATACTGAGTGCATGCTTTCTTAAACTGACTGAGATGGTGTATACTTAAACCTTCATAGGTTATGGCCATTTCATCCTCTTGGTTGGGAAAATTTATCCTTGAGTCAGAATCATTACTAATTCCTTGCAGAACTGGCCTCTGCATCAGATTTTTTTGATGACATGTTTCAGAATCTGTATTAATTACAAACTCTCTCAGAACTTGTTGCTTAGGTGAATTGTTTTCCTGGTGAGGAAAACTTACTTCCAAATCTATATTTATACCAATCTCTCTTATGGCAAGCCGTTTTGGGGAACATAGTGGGTTTGTCCCCCTTCCCCTGGAAGTCTGTGGGAAAGACATAGGATCTGTACCACATTCTCTATAAGTTTGTGATAAAGGGAATATGTCAGATATGTTTACAGATCTTCTCTCTTCCTTAGTTGATTGGGCTACATTCATTTCTGCATAAAATTAGCATTTCTAGGCAAAAAATTCATATGATTCTCCATATTTTAATAGATCCTGCCTGACCCATGCTAGCTGTTGGAACTAAGAAGTTTCTGGACCTTTACCAGTAATGGGCAGTGTAGGACCAGTTTCATTGTTTCTAATTTGATCAGTTTTATTGTTTTTATTTTGATATCCTTTTTCAGATTT
This sequence comes from Crocidura indochinensis, assembly GCA_004027635.1. Lineage (NCBI taxonomy): Eukaryota > Metazoa > Chordata > Mammalia > Eulipotyphla > Soricidae > Crocidura > Crocidura indochinensis. The sequence continues at coordinate 4,494 of PVKC010016591.1, forward strand.
GGCGACAATTGTATGAAATATTTTGCTGGTCCCTCACTGGGTACATATATATTTAGGAGTGTGATTTCTTTTTTTCCTTAATATCCTTATTTACTACAAAATGTCTATCTTTTACCCTCTTAACTTTTATAAATCTAAAGTTTGTCTTATCTGCTATTAATGTGGCCACTCCAGCTTTTTAATGGAGTGTTTGCTTGGAGGATTTTCCTCCAGCCTTTGATTTTAAGTCTATGTTTGTTCTGATTATTCAGTTGTATTTCTTGTATGTAGCCGAATGTTTGCCACCCTGTCTCTTAATGGGTATATTTAGTCCAATGACATTGAGAGAGATCATTATCATGGGATTTAGTATCATCTTTGGTTAGAAGTTTGGTGTGTCTGTTGGTCTTTCTTGCATTGCAAAAGAACTTTCAGTTTTTCTTTTATTGTTGTCTTTATGTCTGTAAAGTTACTGAGATGTTATTTATCTGTGAAGTTATGTATGCATCCTTCAAACTTGAACGTGAGTCTGGCTGGATGCAGTATTCTGGGCAAAGCATTCATTTCATTAAATTTTATCACTACATTTATTTGACCACTGACTTCTGGCCTTGGGGGTTCCTTGTAACAAGTCTGTAGTAATGCTGAAGCATGCTCCTTTGAATATAATTTCCATCTTTGGGGCCCGGGAGATAGCATGGAGGTAAGGAGTTTGCCTTCCATGCAAAAGGTCATAGGTTCGAATCCCGGTGCCCCAGATGGTCCCCCGAGCCTGCCAGGAGCAATTTCTGAGCATGGAGCCAGGAGTAACCCCTGAGCACTGCTGGGTATGACCCAAAAACCGAAAAAAAAAAAAAAAGAAATAATTTCCGTCTTTAATTTTGCTGACTTCAGCATTGTATCCCTATCTGTAGTATTTGTCACTGTGACTAGGTTGTGTCTTGGGGGTGTTTCTCTTCAGTTCTCTTCTGGGAGGTACTCTTTAGGCTTGCAGGATTTGGTTGCATACAGTCTTTATCTCTGGGAGTTTCTCTATAATGATGTTTTTGACTGTTGATTCTTTCTGGGAGATTTTCCTTCTGGGTTTCTAGAACTCCAATGATTCTTACCTTGTTTCTGTTAAATTTATTAAAGACTTCTATATTTTCATATGTTCACATTCTTTAAGGATTTTTTCAATCGTCTGATTATATGTTTTAAGTTTCATTTCCAATCTCTTCTGCTGTAGGGAGTTATTCTGTATCTCATCTTCCTGACACTGAATCTATCAGCTGTTGTTACTCTGTTGGAGGGACTTTTCATTGAGGTTTTCATTTCATGTACTGAGTATTTCAGTCCTGATATTTTAGTTTGGAATTCTTTGATTTCTTTATTTATTGTCTGTTCTGCTTGATCTATGCTTTCATTGAATTCTGTGAACACGTATATTTCTTCTCTAAATTCCTTATCTGGGAGGCTAACAAGATGTTTGGGTCTTTTTGGGTCATCAGAGCTGCATCTTCATTCTCTATGTATGGTGTTGGCCTGTGTTGCTTCCTTTTTGTCACACTGTAGTGTGTATTTTTTCTACGTGTTATGGTGAAATTTATTGGCTAAAAGATGAGCAGGGTTAGGTAGCAAATTGGAGCAGCTGTGTTCTTTTGGCTCCACCCTTTTTGGGCTCAACAGCTCACCTCTGAAGAAGCACCCCAGGAAATGATGGGTGTGGTAGACCAAGGACCAGATTATAGGAGAGTTGAGAAAGTAGTCCAGAATGGCTCCCTGATGTGCTTCAGTAAAAACCATTTCTTAAAATGCCCATTTTGGGCCACTTTCCTTTTCAGTTCCTTTATGCCTATGTGTCGAGTGGGCAGTTTCGCTCATCCAAAGGTTGCCAGGAGTGGTCAGATGTATTTTGATGAGACCATTTGTGATTACATGCATGTAAATTCACATATGTACATGTTTAAATATTCAAAGTATATATATAAACGACCATGAAATATTTTGACTACATTGGAAGCACAGCCTATTATTATAGCTTAGTATCTAATATGTATCTAACGTATTAGTATCTAACAAGTAAGTTAGATAACTATAGATTGCTTCTATCAAAAAGACCAGTATAACTTTGTACTGCTCTTATACTTTAGAAATACAGCTACAAAGAACCTTTAGAAGACTTCTGTGATCATTATTTTACTATTACAGAAAGAGGTGCTAAAAGAAGTGAGTTTCTTATTACTCAACAAGATAGTTTACATTATAGTTTACAATAGTATACCTTGTATTTATTTATCTTTTCCTATCAGAGAAATGGTTGTCTCAGTAATCTGAATAGTTCCTGGATCCTCTTGTCCAACTTTTAATTATAGGTGCCCACCGTCCTTTCTGTGAATGTACCTTCCCTACCTCATCCCCTTGTTATGCCAAAGAGTCTGGCATTGACACAGTGCACAAGAACTGGCAAGAAAATTCTTGTAAATGATCTTTATGTATTGATTACCAGAATTAATTTTCTTTATAAAAAACTGTACATTCAAGATGTCTGTTAACACCGTGTTTCACTCTGACCTTGTGTTTTATGCCAAAGCATCCTATTCTGGCTTTTTAGTTCCCAGAAAACACTGTGCTCTGATTGCTTTGCTTTACAGATCATGGATTATAGAGCAGAGTTCAGCAAATGGTGGTTAACAGAATTCAAGACAATCAAGTTTCCCTTCCAGGGAACCATCTTTGACTATTACATTGATCCAGAAACTAAAAAACTTGAGCCTTGGTCTAAGCTCATTCCTCAGTTTGAATTTGACCCTGAGATTCCTTTGCAGGTAAGTGTGATTAGATAACAAGGACATATAGCAGCACCAAAAATCTGCAGTGCATCATTTTCTTGGCATCTAAGAATTTGGATTTTATAGGAGCAAGTTATATCTATATATATTCTAACAACAATGCAGTCATAATATAGCCCATAAGTACTAGCCCCTGAGGACAACTAGATATAAAGATGAGATAATACAGGGTTTAAGGCTATAAACCATATTAGAGAGACATAGCAAGGCAAAGTTTGGAGGGAAGATATGCTCTCTATTCTTATTATATATAATAGATGATATTATAGTCCTGAAAAAATGCCCACTGCCAGTAGAATTCTATCCTCTGCAAAGCTCTAGAAACAGGTTTTGTAACATTTGTTTCTCCCATAAATTTCTGACACATTCAAAATTCTAGGCTTGCTTGGTGCACACAAGTGAAACCATTAGAGTGTGCTACTTTCTGGATCGACTTATGGAGCATCGGCAGCCAGTCATGCTGGTAGGAACAGCAGGCACGGGCAAGTCTGTGCTGGTGGGAACTAAGCTGGCCAACCTAGATTCTGATGAATACTTGGTGAAAAATGTGCCATTTAATTATTACAGCACATCAGCAATGCTGCAGGGTAAGTAAATCAGTATACATAGAAAGGACTTTTGTGGGAGTGACCTAATGTCAAAACTAGTGCAGAAATCAAATATCTGCTAAACTAAACAACCTCTATGCCCCTGGCACATACATCTCAATTTTTCCTGAAAATGGAGAAATTAATATTTGAAATTATTTCCTATATAATTTAAAGCCATAGGTATAACAACTACTGAAACTGTTAATTTCATTTTTTGGTATGTTATCTAGTTTTTAGGCCATCAGTCTTGAAAACCAGTCTTCATTTTTTTATTTTTTTAAAATATTTTTATTATAACACCATGATTTACCAAGTGGCTCACAGTACAGTAATTTCATGTATTAAATGGTTAAACACCAGTCCCACCAGCAGTAGATTTTGATTTCTGTATTCCAAAATATGAGAAAGAAAAAAATTAAAGGATTGATAAATATGACCTCATTAAAATAAAACTTCTAGAATAGCAACCATTTTTATAAAAACAAAGTGTATAAAGCACTTTTTCTCTTAAGACACACATTTTGTTATACTATATAAAAATGATTTAACAAAAGTAAGGTGACATTATTATCTGTTAAACAATATGAGAAGGAATATTTTATTATCTGGTAAACTTTACAATTCTTTTAGTACAGGAATCCCTTCCATGGGAACAAGTCTTAATTTACATAAACATTGTAGCTTGTGTTCTGTTCTCTATAGTGGTAACATGGAACAAAGTCCTCCTGAAAAACACTCTTCATTCTGAATACTATGTCACCATCTTGTTAACTTATCCAGTTATTCTGTGGCTCTTGCCCAGTATAATCCTCAAAATCAATCACCTCCAAAGTAGTATTGTTATCAAACTATTTTCCTCAATTTTCACCTCATGTCTGTATTATTTTACAGCTTCTCCAGAATTAGGATCCCTCTAGGTGCTCATCAGAGTTGAAAGGAACACTGCCTCTTATTTCTTTCAAAAGGTTTAGATGATCTAGGGAGTACTCCCCATAGTTTACCAGATAATTCAATATTCAGGTCCACATATCTGGTGTTGCTTGAATAGTAGTTCTGGGTCACAAGGGATACACCTTAAAGTACTAAGAGTCTATTCAGTACCAGGTGTCAAACTCTGGTTCCTTGCCTTGCAAGACATACACTGTCACCACTGACTTCTCTTTGATTTCTCTGAAATCAAGCACATAAATTTGTTGATGAAAATTAAGGTTGTACTCTTCTGACTCCAAAAGATAATTTTTATTGATTAAATTTACTGAGAAGATATAGAGATAGAAAGTTATGTTCAAGACAGAACACGGGCTTCTCCAGATAGGAAAGAAAAACTGGACCAAGACATTGTGAACTATCTTCTCTGCTGTGCCCTGATCCTTCAATCACCCTGCTCAGATCATTCACTGAGGTCACTTCTTCAGAGGTGAGATGTTCCTGTACATAAAGGGAAGAGTTGGAGGAGCTTGGATGCAAAGTGAAGCTTCATGGCCACGAAAATCTCCTAGTTAATGAATCCCAGCACAACATTGGGAAACAATGCAGGCCAACACCATGAATATAGAATGAAGATGGCAGTTCTGATGACTGGAAAAGTACCAACCACTGAATTAGCTGTTTCAGATAGGATTTTAGAGAAGAATTATGGAGGATCCTTATAGAAATCAAAGAAATCATGGATAGAGGATTTGAGGATAGAAATCGTAAAATACCAAACTGATATAATAGGACTGAAAAAGCTCAGTAGATGAAATGAAAACTTCACTGGTACACCTCTCCAACAAAGGAACAGCACCTGAGGACAGAATCAGTGATCTGGAAGATGAGATGGATAACAAACTCATACAAACAGAAGAGATCAGAAAGATTGGATTGGAAAGGTACTTAAGGCAAATGACCAGACAAAGGAAAAAAATTCTCAAAGAATGGGAACAGATGAAAATAGAAGTCTTTAATAAACTCAACAGAAACAAATAAGAATCATTGGAGTCACAGAGATCCAGGAAGAAAATCTCCAGGAAGAATTAATAGTTAAGATCATTGCAGAAACACTCCCAGGGCTAAAAAGACTGCATGCCCATGAGTACCACCTAAAAGAGACCTGAAGTAAAGCACCCCAAGACAATTTCTAATCACAATGATGAATCCCACAGATAGGGATAGAATACTGAAAGCAGCAAGATCAAAAAGGGAAATTACATTCAAAGAAGCATCCTTCAGATTTGCAGCAGACCTGTTACAAGAAGAGCTTATCGCCAAAAGGCCATGGTCAAATATCTCAAATATCATGACAAAACGTAATGAAATGCACCTAGAATACTGCAACCAACCAGATTCCCATTTAGTTTTGAAAGAGTATACATAGCTTCACAGATAAACAACATCTCAGAAACTTTGGAGACACAAAACCAACCTTAAAAGAAAAAGTAGAAGGTCTACTTTAAGACAAGACAGACACACACACAAACTCCCATATACGGATGACATTAAGTTCCATGAAAATTATCTCTCTCAACATCAGTGGACTAAATGTACGAGTTAAGAGACAGAATGGAAAAGTAGATCAAAATGCCGAATTCTGCTGCCTACAAGAAACACATTTGAATAATAAGAATAAACATAGACTCAAAATCAAAGGTTGGAGGAAAATCATCAAAGCAAACAACTCCCTTAAATATCTGAAGTGGTCAGAGCTGAACTGTGTACTTTACCAGGTAGAGGGGGAGGGAGGACTGACCTATGCATGACAGAATCCTCTGCCATTGTGACTCAGAGCTGAACCGGACCAACTGTCATGTAGAGGGGGAGGAGCGATTGAACCAAGCATGACTGGAGGACATGGGAGGGGCCAAACCTCAGAGACCACTGCCATAATACCCACCTAGCATCACACTCTAGAGAAGGGGCCCAGCCCCATGCCAGAGGTGACAAAAGAGGGCTTAAATCTGAAGGCATTGCACTCCAAGCCAAACCATTAAATGCAAATAAATATGGGTAAACTAGGAAAACACTAACAACTGGGGATATGGAGAGAAATCCTAGCAAGTTTTCAAGTCCAACAAAATGCACAGACCCAATAGATGAGCACCTAAAAGCAGCAATGCAAGCCATGGCTAAGAAATCAAAGAATCACTAGGCAGCAAGTTCAAGAAACCATAGAAGAAAAAATCAACCAACTTAAAGAACTTTTACAGAAGATGAGAGAATTCATAAAAATGTAATTAAAGAAGATAAAAAACATCTTAGCAAGCCATAATAGCAGAATTACACAATTGGAGAATCACATAGAAGAACTTGAAGAAAAACTACAAAAGAAAAATGACAAAGAAGCCAACAAGGAAATAAAAGGTAAAGCATTGGAAGAAAAAGTTAGGTATTCAATGAACAAAGACAAAAGAAATAATCTATGGATAGTAGGTATACCAGAAGGGGAGGAAATAGTGAAAGGAGTAGAACAAGTGGTCAGGGAAATAAAAGTGGAAAATGTCTCACCCTCTGAAAAGTTGCTCCAGTGCAAATCCAGGAAGTGAAAAGAGTCCCTAATAAAATAGATCCTAATAAACCAATACCAAGACATATAGAAATCCAAATGACAAAGAGAATGAGAGGGAGGGAGAGAGAGAGGAGAGAAAGAGAGAGAGAGAGAGAGATATGAACTCCTTACAGCAATATGGGAGAAAAAACCTCAAGTACAAAATAAGGAACATCATAATGATCAAACCATATCTCCCATTTAATACAATTCAGCAAGAAGACAGTGGAATGGCATATTTAAATTACTGAATAAAAGAAGCTTCCAACCTAGAGTCCACTAGCCAGCAAAACTCTCATTCATATGAGAGATAGAGACTAAAAACATTCTCAGACAAAAAATGAACCAGAGACAACAGAGTGAGAGCTGAAAGGATCACCTCACAATATGAAGCTTAGCACAGAGTGTTGAGTGCAGTTAGAGAAATAACTACACTGACAACTACTATGACAATTTAATGAGTGAGAAAATTAGAATGCCTGTTTTGAATACAGGCAGGGGTTGGGTGAGGAGAGAGATGGAGGGCATTGGTGGTGGGAATGTTGCAATGGTGAAGGAGGTGTTCTTTTTATATGCATTTCAGTGAAAAACATAATTTATTTGTAGACTTGATTTTAGTTCTTATAAAACATTTAACCTGTATTTTATTTTTCTTTCTTCTTTCTTTCTTTCTCTTTCTCTTTCTTTCTTTCATCTGTCTCTCTTGTCTTTTTTTTGGGGGGGGGATTTTGGGTCACACCCAGCAGTGCTTAGCAGCCACTCCTGGCTCTACTCTCAGAAATCACTTCTGGCAGGCTCGGGGGACCATATGGGAATTAAGAAGTGCACTGATGTAATATAATTTGCATCTTAAGGAATTTCCTTGTCTGCAGCTTTAAAAATATAGTGAAGGTATCTAGGTTAAAAAGCAGAAAGGCCATTTTGAAGGATATCATTTAACAAGTAAGCCAATGAACTAGACTGATATCAATGGAGACAGTAAAATGAGGCAAAAGTGTGTACCTAACTTGAAGCTGAAATTCATCTTCAAATTAATAATGGTGGTAAAACAGTATAGGGAAAACTCCATAAAATAAAAACTTAGAAGGCAGCTTTGGCATAGGCTAATGCCAGGCTATGACTGACTATCCCATATCAAAGATATATTATTGGTTGACACAGATGACATATAAATAAGCCAAGAATGCATAGGGATTATTTGTGAGAAAGCAGAACCCAGAAATATGAGAAAGGGCCACATTTGTCTGTGCCTTATTTGTTATTCACTTTCAATATTGCCACGTTCACTGAAATATAAGTCCACTATAAATTCCCTAGTTCTACATAGAAACTCATTCATTCCAACAGGGTCATGTATTTGCATAGTTTAAGTGAGAAGACATCAAAAGATATGTCTTTCATAAAGGAGTTATCTCTCTGAAATATTTAATCAAACCTATTTAGAATGCTCCAGAGAATTCAAAAGCTACCTCTTATTAACTGACGTAATGTCCTGCTCAACAGTTATTTAAAAATATAAATAACTTGATCTAACAAAATTACAGAGTCTGCTTAATCTATAGGTTGATTTGTATGTTAGTGTTTTGAAAGAAATTGAAATATTTTTCTTAAGAACAGAATTTTCAATTTGAAGAACTATTAATCAAAACAGACTGCTCTCAGCAGTCCATTAATTATAATTTATTTTGACAGATTTTGTGTGGTTATATATTTAGGGGGAAGAAGGTGTTGGGTGATTAATTGGTGGATAGTGCATGTTAATAGAATGTTATTAAATTTAAATTGGATGCTAATTACATTTAAATTAAATTCAGATTTGAAATACTTAAGACAAAAATTAAAATATTCAAGCTTCTTAAAGGACCTTGTCTTTCTGTCACCTTCATATATCTAATGACACTTTTTCCTTGTTTATAAACTTGTTTTTCCAGAAAAGAAATCAGATGGTTCTTAGAGCCTCCAGCTGTAATAGGAAATCTGGTTCTTGTAATATAAAACATCTAGTTAGATATTTTCAATTTTTTATTAAAGAAAAACCCTCATATATTTCCATCTTATTTTGTTTAAAACAAGTCCTGTCAGGCTACAAAACATTGCTATTTGATCTTATTCCTCTGGCTAGAAAATGGAAAAAAACAGCTCAAAAAGAAATTAGTTCTTTAATCTCCAGAAAGTCACTGACTTTCTGAGATCTATAAAACTCAGGAATTTGGGGAAAAGTTAATCATATAGAAAATATTTGGGAAATTCTCTGAGACTTTTGTTTCTTCTCTCTCAGGGAAAACACCAATGGTGAACTCTGAAGAATCTGTCAGCAAAATATCCAACAATTTATTTCACATTACTGAGGGGAGAATAGGGACTGTACCCTGCCTGTAAAGAAAGCAGCAGACTTTATATTCCTCTGTGTAGCGGTCAGGGCTTGCCAAGATTATTATGTGAAGACTTCCTTAGAAGAGTAAATGACCTTAGGATGATACATTATTCACCTGATTCTATAAAGAAAGAAAACTGGGTCTTACTCATAGGATATAAAGATAATATAATTTGGTTTTATAATTTGGATGTGTATAATGGTTTCACTTTAGAAAAGTTACTTTTGAGTTTTGGTTCTGTTATAAAAGTAGTAAAAGAAAGTACTAATCTTGTGATATAAGCATTATATAAGATTATAATATTCATAACAGTCAATATCTAATCAATACTGCTGCCATTATCGCCTAATGACTTTCAATTTCACATTTAGGTTCTGCTGAATGCCAGAATCTAGTTGTAGCTTCTGTTATTCTCATATACACAAACACTGCCATTGTTTGTTCTTCATAATGCTATTATCTTATAAACTTTCCCCTTATGTTATTTTTCTTCAGCTGTCTTGGAAAAGCCTCTAGAAAAAAAGGCTGGCAGAAATTATGGCCCACCAGGCAATAAGAAGCTTATATATTTCATTGATGATATGAACATGCCAGAGGTGGATGCCTATGGAACTGTGCAACCACACACTATAATCAGGCAACATCTGGACTATGGACACTGGTAAGAGTCCACAAGAGGAACTGGGATTAATGTGGGAAGGTCTGAGGAAAATGTGTGGTGCTATATATGAATTATCCTTTAGCCAGAGAAAATCGTGTGCTCTCATCTTAGTGAGGTAAAAACTAATTTCTCCTCAATATTCACCTAAATATATGTCCTCTAAGTCTTCACAACACAAGTAACAACTTCCCTGGCCTAGCCATGGTCCAATAGATAAAAACATGTAGTTAATGGGGAAAATATGAATTTCCTAAAAAAGTCACTAATTTTAGATAATTTTGATTCACCTTTCAAATGTTATTCAGTTTGTTATAGAAGAAAATTGGGGAGGATAAGGAGGAAATTCAAAGAGAAGAATTACTGTTATACTACTTAAAACTTTTGTTGAGTACCTGGCATACATAGCAATCAAAAATCTCAACATATTTTAGCCAATGTACTATAGTGGAAAAATAGAATTGTCTAATTTGCTTTGTGTTGTTTATAGTTATAGTCACACAATTTAAACAGAAAATAAAATTTCTGTAAACAGTATCATTTTGGCTTTGTATGTTTTTAATATATCATGCTCAGAAATTTCTATTTCATACCTTCTCTAATCAAACTAACCACCATATTTCAGCTCGTGATTTTTTTCTTTACAAAGAATAAAGATGCAATCTATAATTTATTTTCTTCTTCATTTATACAACTTACTTGTACTTCCAAGTATGCCATTCCTGAGACTTACTTACCTACTACCATCTTGCTTCTTCTCATTCTACCACTTGAAATTTTTATTTAATCAATGTCTGTCCCAAATGACCCCTTACTGTTAGCATTCAGACCTGCAGAAATTTCTTCCATGTGATTCAAATCCATGGGAAGTTGGATGGTTGGGGTCCTACCTGGTGGTGTTCAGGGTTTACTTCTGGTTCTATGATCAAGGATCACTCCTGGTTTTATGCAAAACATGCAGTACCAGGATCAAAATGGGGTCAGTTACACACGAGACAAACACCTTGCTACCTGTACTGGTACAGGTACATAGAAAACACCTTACTACCTGTACTTGTACTGATTACATACAGAAGGATATAACACCAACTAAAATGCTTGCCTTATGTGTAACTAGCCTCTGTTTGATCCTTGGCACTATATATAATCCTCTGAGTACTGATGAGTTGTGATTTATGAAGAGAATTAAGTGTGGTTTAAAATAAAAAAATGTCTAATTACCATACTCCTTTTTCTTTTATAAATCCATTTCCATATTTTTTCACCTCACAGTCAACTATAAATTTTATACCTATTATCTGAAACTTACTAATCTGTTACTGCCCAACACCAACTGTATATTTCTGTAAAATACAGCAGAACCAGGATACTTTTTATGTTCTCTGTACAGCATTTATCAGGTTAAACCACTCTGTTCTTTTGGAAACTGATTCCATTTGCCTTCTGGGGTGACACACATCTCTGATATTTTTCTTACATTTTTGTCTATTTGAAAGGTTTGTTCTTTCCTTGCTATTTCCATAGATGTTTTATACTTTTCATTTTATTTTTGTCACAGTTGCTGTGTATTTTCAATATCTTCCAATGAATCAAGATGCTTTTCCCACCCTAACACAGCAATAACAGGGAAAAATCCCACTTATATTGACAAAATACCTTCCTGAGTCTCTCAACAATGCTGACCTATAGTTTTTAACTGTTGCAGGTATGATAGGAATAAGTTGTTTCTGAAGGAAATTACAAATGTCCAGTACATTACCTGTATGAATCCCACTGCAGGTAGCTTTACCATCAACCCTCGACTTCAGGTATGACTTGAGCTATTGATACATGAATATTTTTCCAAGATTAATATTACTTGTTTGAGTATTAAATTTTTCTTACCTTATTCTGCATCTTAAAGAATCATAACTCTCACAGAATTCTGAAATGTATATCTAATCAGAAAAACTTCTAATTCCATAGTCACTAACATTTTATTGCTAAAGCAATCCTAAAATTCACGTGATTTAACTTATTCTTCAAAATTAAAAAAAAACTTTATAAAAACATTACTCTTCCAAGATCATGTAAAACAAAAATCATCATATATGAACTCAGATTGCCTGAATTCATGTTCATGCCTTTGTCACTATTTTGAATAAAGGCCATTCATATCCCACTATATATTCATTATTAGATTTGGTTTAGTGTGAAAAAGATGACCAGAATTTAGAATTCAAAATATCCTCATAAGATTCAGAGAAATAGGGGCCAGAGAGGTGACGCTAGAGGTAAGGTGTCTGCCTGGCATGGGCTAGCCATGGAAGGAACTTGGTTCGATTCCCCTGGCATACCATCTGGTCCCCCCAAGCCAGGGGCAATTTCTGAGCGCTTAGCCAGGAATAACCCCTGAACATCAAAGGGTGTGGCCCAGAACAAAACAAAACAAAACAAAAAGATTCAGAGAACAAACTTCATAGTTTGGAAATTATGCTTTCCATGCAGAAGACGAGATTTTAATTTCTTGAAATTCGTGATCCCCTTAATGCTGCTAGAAGTGATTCCCAAGCACCTAATCATAGATAACTACCAAGCACCTAATAAGGTGTTTGCCCCAAATTCAGCAAACTAGTAAAATAAAGGTTACTTTTGAGCCAGATATATAGTATAAGAGGGAATAGCTTGGCCTTGGATGCAAACAACCCCCATTCTTTACTCTCTGGCACGGTATATAGTTCCCAAGTACTGTCAAGAGTCATTCCTGAGCTAAGAGCCAGGAATAAAAATACCCCAGTTTTGACCCAAATGTTGACATTCCCCAAATAATTCTTTTCCATTTTGTGGGGATTTTTAGGAAGATGGCATACTCAGTAGTGCTCAGGATTTACTCTTAACTCATTGGTGTACACTGGTGACCATATGGGTTGCCAAGAGTCAAACTCAGGTCAACTGTGAGCTAGATAAGCTCTTCTACTCTCTCGAATTCCCCAGTTCTTTATCATTTTAACCAAATTCATAAAATGCAAATGTAACTTTTATTCTGTAATAATGAAATGAAGCCAAACCTGACTTTCTCTATATGCTTATTATCTTGTTCAGCGTCACTTCAGTGTGTTTGTCCTCTCTTTTCCTGGAGCTGATGCTCTCTCCACAATCTACAGCACAATTCTAAACCAACACCTAAGGCTTGGAAAATTCCCAGTATCATTGCAGAAATCCATTCCACAGCTGATCCATCTGGCCCTTACCTTCCACCAAAAAATCTCCACAACATTTTTACCAACAGCAATCAAATTCCATTACATATTCAATCTCAGAGACTTCACCAATATTTTCCAGGTAGGTCCATGTGCTTCAATATTAGTAATACTGATTAGTAAATCAATTACAATTACATTGGTAAATGATAATGACAAATTCTTGGGGGGGGGCAGCACAGTCTCTTCAAAGTAATTAACACAAATTGTTAAATAGTTTCATGGATTCTGTGAAACATAGCTAAATAAAAATTGCATTCTGTTTACTGATTACATACTTTCTCAGTATGTACAATGCAATTCTTTAGATTTATTTAATTTCTTTAGATTAGATAAATATTAACATCTTGGAGATAGTTATATGGTCTTATGTGTGGGAAAGAAAATGGCACAAAACAAAAATGATAAAAAAAATTTTTGGAGTTATAAGATTTTATGTTTATTATTTGAAGGTAATTTTAAGTTATTCTACTGACCAAAGGGGCAATGAAAATCCGAACCGTGCCCTATAATCACCAGGATCTAACCTGCTGGTTTTCATAGCTTTCAGCATTACATTCTGCAGTGCTGACACTAATGGTATAGCTATGTGGTGCCAAAGATTAAACTTGGGTCCCTGTGCATGCAGGCTTGCAAGCCTGACTGTTGAGCTATTTTTGACCCTGATTTTTTTTTGTTGGACTAAAAAAGTCTTCCAGACAACATATTTATTTCTTGAAGAAGACAGGTTATGATTATAATGCATCATTTGCCAATTCCTGAAATACCTTACTTCTAAAAAATCCTAGGTTTATTTTAAAATTCATTTTAAATTCTTCAAAAATTTGTTCGAATATTAATGGCCATCTATGCTCCTTGTTTCAAATTTCTTGATAATTTACTATAAGATAAATTATTAAATATCGTTCATAAACAGAATCTGTATATGATGTATTGTTGTGTATGTAAACATTTCTGACCTTATCATGATCTGGAATTGTTGTGTATGTAAACATTTCTGACCTTATCATGATCTGGAATTGTTGGGTATGTAAACATTTCTGACCCTACCCTGATCTGTGATTGTGCCCTACCCTAGGGTGTGACCTGGCAGTCTGCCCCCACCCTAGGGTGGTACCTGATTCTGCTTCCACCATTGGGTGGTACCTGATTCGGGGGGGATAAAAGCAAGGCTCTGTGGAAAGCAGGGGTTCTTTTCTTGCTGGCCTTTATCCAGGTCGTTTGGGGCTTTGATCTCTGCAAGGAATAAAGAGCTATTTTCTTCAGAAGCCTGGCTGCCTTTTGGATTTCTTCCTGCCACATTCACCTCAGAACCGCTGGTTGAGCTGAGTGGTATTACGCAGTCTCTGAGCTGGAGGGGAAAGACCTCGTTCTCCATCCCTCCATTAGTGAACCTCTCCTGGGGCCGAATTTCTACAATGTAGTATACAATTTACCCACCCGGAACAAAAATCCGCAAAAAATTTTTTCTCCCCTACTCAAAATAACTTTGTGATATAATTGATAGCATGACTTTTACAACAAGCCTGTAGGGAAAATTCTACATGAAGAGGTCTGGTGAAACATGGATTTCCATAGGTATTTGGGTGAAATTAGTTATCAATCCACTTGTATGGGTAAGGCTCTGTGAAACTTCAGGCTAATTAATTTAAGAACCTGCACACATAGGGTTCTGTGCAATAGTACAGGAGATAGGGCATTTGCTGTTCATGTGGTCAATCCAGGTTCAATCACAGATACCTCATATGATTCCCAAACCTTTCAGAAGATATCACTGAGTATAGAGCCTGGAGTAAACCCTGATTTCAACCAAAGGTAACTTAAAAGCAAAAAAGAAAAAAATACCCTCACAACACAGGTCTAATATGTTCCAACTAGGTATCTTAGGTACTTTTATAGCAAGAATAAGTAGCTTGCTAACTTAAAGTTCTAACAACTATGTTCCAAAAGGTTTACCCTGAAGAGTAAATGAGACCAATTCAAGGAAAAGCCTGAGAAAACATGTAAAGAGGTACAGCATATGACTCTTAAATCAATCAGATCCAAATATTAAACCCCATTTACCACGTAATTTTGTTCTTATTATCTGTATTTTTATAAGGATAATAAAAGTGATATGGTAAAGATAACTAAGGTTGTCATAAACTCTTAGCTGTAAGACTAGAAAACATGAAATTCTGTTATCCCCAGATTTTGCTAATGGCTGACTTCATAATTATAGGAGTTTACATTTATTGACCTGTAATTGAGAAACACCTTTATTAAGTACAAAATATCTCATAAATTTGATTTCAGTATAATAATGGAAGGTGTTTTGTTCTAAATGAGAAAAAACATTGTTTAGGTTATTTGATCAAATTTGTATTGAATTGTATATATTATAGTTATAGTGGCAGAATTGTAGGTAGACGAGGAGCTTAACACTTTTTTAATTTTTTTATTTTAACACCTTAATTACATACATAAATGTGTTTGGGTTTCAGTCATGTAAAGAACACCACCCATCACCAGTGCAACATTCCCATCACCATTGTCCCAAATCTCCCTCGTCCCACACCCCCCCCCCCCGCCTGTACTCTGGACAGGCTCTCCATTTCCCTCATATATTCTCATTATTAGGACAGTTCAAAATGTAGTTATTTCTCTAACTAAACTCATCACTAATTGTAGTGAGCTTCATGAGCTGAGCTGGAACTTCCAGCTCTTTTCTCTTTTGTGTCTGAAAATTATTGTTATTTCAAGAATGTCTTTCATTTTTCTTAAAACCCATAGATGTGTGATACCATTCTGCGTTTTTCTCTCTCTCTCTCTGACTTATTTCACTCAGCATGAGAGATTCCATGTGCATCCATGTGTAGGAAAATTTCACGATTTCATCTCTTCTGACAGCTGCATAGTATTCCATTGTGTATATGTACCACAGTTTCTTTAGCCATTCGTCTGTTGAAGGGCATCTAGATTGTTTCCAGAGTCTTGCTATGGTAAATAGTGCTGCGATGAATATAAGTG
>PVKC010016592.1:0-20701 GCA_004027635.1 Crocidura indochinensis
CCTACCAATTTTCATGCAAAATCAGAAACTTTCTGAATAGATGGGTTGATTCAAATAGCTCTGATAAGCTTAAAAAAACAGAATCCATTTCTGAATAAATTTCAGAAATCTGTTTTACAGCATAGTGACTATAGATAGACACTCTGTTGTAGACTTAGATGTTGCCATGAGAATAGAGTTTAAATAGTCTCATTGTTTCTACCAACACCACAGCAAAATCTACCATTACCAACAAAAAATGGTAAATATGAAAAGTAAAGGATGTATTAACCTTGTTGTAATAAACAGTTGTTAGTATACTTGTGTATTAAATACATGCACTGAAAATATTATATTAGTAAAGTATATTATATCAACTGTATCTTTTTTTGAGGGGGGGGGGGCTTTGGGCCACATCTAATGATGCTCAGGTTACTCCTGGCTATGCGCTCAGAAATCGCTCCTGGCTAGGGGGACCGTATGAGATGTAGGGGGATAGAACCAGCTCTGTCCTAAGTTACCAGGTGCAAGGCAGATGCCCTACCACTTTCACCACTGCTTCAGTCCCTCACCTATATTTTAATAAAGCTATGAAAAATATTTGATACATTTTAACAAGTTTATATGTATTTGAATTTAGTTTTTTGGTTCCAGAACCAAACTCATTCTCATGCCTGTGAGGCTTGTACTTTCCCACTAAATTTATCTAGACCCTATATCTACATTTAAAATATTTGTAAAATTGTCACTGATAGATTTTTTTAATTTTGTTATTTAACTTTCATGATCTAGAAGCATTTAAAAGAAATTAAAAATAAATTTTCAAAATACAATATAATTTAGATATGGAAGTAAAAATCTTTGAATACATGAATCATAGGACATTCTTTGAGCTTATTATGCATTATAGTCAATGAAATTAAACTATTATATTACCATGTATTGAAGACATGGGTTAAATAAGTGAAAGAATTAAGATTTATAATGGATATAACTAGAGACATAATTCAACTGATTGAACCCATGCTTTGAATGGGCTAACTCCTGGCACCATTGGGCATGACTTCCTAGCACAGAACACAGAGTGCCCCAAAAACATTAGTGGGTATGGTCCACAAACAAAAATCATATGTCTTATTATTTTGATTTAAAGAATTTTAAAATCATGGTCTAACAAAAAGAAATATAATTTAATAGTCATTTCAGGTTTTAAATTAAATTTAATAAATTTTGAAATTTTATTTTATCCTCATACTTATTTTGGTTATATGTATCTTCACATAATGATATTATTAATATAATAAATATTACTTTTATATTATTTTATGATATTTATTAACTCACATTTACAAGTAATATTTGTTATAATCAAGTAAATTAGCCCACTGTAGCAAAATATAGAATAATAAAACTAAATTGGATATTGAAGTTTCATATAAAAATTTAATTGATCAGCTGATATTTGAATCTTTTGAAATGTTTTTTCCATAATTACACACTTCTAATTATCATTCCATGTTCATACAAAAACTTAGATTCTTAAAAATATGTCTAATTTTACTTTTTAAGCTGATAAATGATCCAATTACTTTATGCACATTCATTGTACAGGCTGTAAAAAACAAATAATTATTTGCTATCTTGAAGAAAAATATTTTGCCAATGTCTTAGTTGCAAAATCAAGTCTTTTATTTGGTTACATAATTTGTAAATTGGAACGGTTAAAATGCAAAAACTCTGGAAATGAAGTGGGGTATTTAAGAATGGGTACGTGATAAAAGACTTGGGTAATTCTTGCTTCATTTTTTTCTACCTACTATCTTTTTCCCCCTTCCTTCCATCTCCCACTACTTTCTTTATCACTAGCTTTCCTTCTATTTTCTCATCCTTTCCCCTCTTAAAATTCCCCTTCCCATATCCTCTTCCCACCTTTCACTGTTTTTAATACTTCTTATAGTAGTAGTAGTTTAAAATATGTCAAGGTCATACCCAACTTAAAATACTTGCTTTATATCTCAAAATCATGCCTGCTTTTATCATTGTGAGAACTAGAGGCAGATGTGAGACAAAGAAAATTCATTTTGAATAGTAAATGATTATAACAGACAAAATTGTATTGCACACTTTTAAAGAAAACAGCTCCTAGTAATAAAAGCATCTGAAAATAAGTGTAACTGTTTTTATTTTCAGTCTATACATCGATATTCAGCAAGAAATTATTTTCCTAAGATGCATTGTATGAATATTGAAGCTTTTCACTGCTGCAAGTTATGAAACTTTAAAGGAATATCATATATGAGAAACTTTTATTTCCCATATTAAGAACTCCAAAAATGAAACCCAGAGTTCAATTAAGAAGCCAAATGATAGTTCTCTTATATTTTTCTTTCTGTGTAGTCCACATTTTTTTACAGTTGACTTTCTGTCCTCGAGTTTCCATATGATCAGAATTCTAGCAGAAAATTTTAAAAGAGAACATTTTCTCTTTGCACATTAATTCATCAGAAATAAATTGTTCTTAGACTTTATCAATTTTAGTGTGCATTCTTTATACTTTAGAAGTTTTCCTATAATATTCTCAAAGATGGAGACTAGAGAAGTGTTTGAAGCCCCTAAAATGAAGTTGGAGATTAGAATCAAAGATTAGTAGAGCCTCAAGGAAGAGGTCACCCAGTTTGTCCTTTTGATTTTGCTCTATAGGGCTTATTTTTAATTAACTCATACACTTGTGTTCTTTATTGCAAAGTGATTGAGGCAAAATATAGAAAATTAAGATAAGAAAATAGATGAATAACTTTCACCCTTCAAAATTTCCATCATTAGAGAAAATCACTCTAGTGATTTTGTATATAATATCTTTACTACACAACTTTGTATGAAAGCACTTTTATCAGATAATGAATCTGAAGTCCGTGCTTAGTTATGTATCCTGCTTTACACAGTACAGAAATTTGCTACTTATGAATTAATTTCAGATACTTTGCAATACATTTTTAAACTTTTTATTGTATTTGGGCCACATTCAGTGTTGTTCAAGTTTAGTCCTAATAACTAAGCTTAAGAGTTATTCCTAAAGGTACTGAGTGTACCAGGAGATGCTGGGATTCACTTGGTGTTGGCAGATTGCAAGGCAAGCTCATTACCTCCTATACTCTCCATCTTTCCAGTAATAAAATACATTTCAAGGGCTGAAGGAATAGCATAGCGGTAGGGCATGTGTCTTGCAAGCAAGCAGCTGACCCCACACCGATGTTGGTTCAAATTCCAGCAACCGGGGCCCGGGAGATAGCATGGAGGTAAGGCGTTTGCCTTTCATGCAAAAGGTCATCGGTTCGAATCCGGGTGCCCCATATGGTCCCCCGTGCCTGCCAGGAGCAATTTCTGAGCGTGGAGCCAGGAGTAACCCCTGAGCACTGCCGGGTGTGACCCAAAACCAAAAAAAAAAATCCCAGCAACCCATATGGTCCCATGCCTTCAAAAAGCAATTTCTAAGAATAGAGCCAGGAGTAACCCCTGAGCGCTGCAGGTTGTAGCCCAAAAACCAAAAACAACAATAACAACAACAAAAATTTTAATGGTAACATTAATTTAAAATTACTCAAATGTTTTATTATAAATATGAATATATATGAATTTCAATTGTTGATTTCGTATTCATTTTCTTACTAAATTGTCATTAAGTGTACACAATGACTTGCCATTTCTAAATACCCCATTCCTAATACTAGCCTTCATGAACTTGGAGTGCTCTTGTACTTAGCTCTTTTATAATTTAAATATATGAGAAAAATTGGTTGTAACTGTTTAAAATTTATATCTGCCTAAAGAATATAAATTCCCCTGGTTATCTGTTCCAAAAAAAAATCTAGTGACAACTCAATGACTTGTACAAATTTAGAAAGAAAATACTGCTCCAATTTTCTAAGAAGTATATTTGTATGGTATGCATAACTTTAGATGTATTTTAATTGACAAATCCATATTTATGTTTCCTAAATTAAAATTTTGCTTCACTAAAGAGGAAATCAGTATAACAGAAAACTTGTTCCCATGCTCTTTCATTCAAATTGTCTTCTAATTCCTCTTTCCAGATGAAGTAGTGTGGGCTTACAATACGACATGCACATACAGAAGAAAGTTTTTTCATTATAAATATTTTAGGTAATTGACAGCTCATTGTAGATATAATTTGGTTGCAGACTACAATTCGGATTCTAAAAGCAGGGTACTTATGTCCTTTTACTCTACTATTCTAAATGAAAAAAATTATATGAAAAAACCATGTAGTATTTAGCAGCAATCTAAATATTTAGAAAAGTAGAAAACTGGGGCCCGGGAAATAGCATGGAGGTAAGGCATTTACCTTTCATGCAAAAGGTCATTGGTTTGAATCCTGGTGCCCCATATGGTCCCCTGTGCCTGCCAGGAGCAATTTCTGAGCATGGAGCCAGGAGAAACCCCTGAGCACTGCCGGGTGTGACCCAAAAACCAAAAAAAAAGAAAAAAAAAAAGAAAAGTAGAAAAGATTCCTACTATCAGTAATAGATTAATATATCCCAGATTTTTTTCTAATAAGCTATAAATATGCAAAAAATAAAAATGAGGACCATAAATATTAACTCCTATATACGTTCTCACAACCTATGATAATTAGAAATCCATAATGGTGGATTATTCTATTAAAAGGAAGCATGTAAGAAATAACTCTAATATTGAAAGAGGCCTTTTATTTTTCTATTTTGTTTAGAACTTTTGTGTGTATGTGTAAGGGATAAAAAGCATTGGGATTAGAATGAAAAAAAGACCAAAGAGTATCTTTACTTCAATATATATTTTATATTTATGTAAAAAACTTATGAATTATGTATAGTTATTTTATAGAAATATTATATTGTCCAATTATTTTAGAATATGATTTTTTTGTTTTTTGAAGGGGCATACCTGGTGACGCTCAGGGTTTACTCCTGGTTATGTGCTCAGAAATCGTTCCTGGCTTGGGGCACCACTTGGGATGCCAGGGGATTGAACAATGTTCTGTCCTAGACTGGTGCTTGCAAGGCAGATGCTTTACCGCTGTGTGCCACCACTCCGGCACCTAGAAAATGATTCGAAGTAACTAAACCAAAGCCTGCATAAGCTTCGGCCAGCCCTAAGACTTACTGTCTAAGAACAAAAAGCTCAATATCTCTGGGAACCTGTGAGCTCAGCATACTTCTGTCTCTACACTTTATTTTAGTGCTTGGAAGTCACTGAGATCAGTTTCTGGCACACCAGAGGTCAAAGGCAAATGGCATTCCTTCTTATCACTTCTCTGCTGCTACTGATGTCCTTGTAGTTCATCCCAACTCTTGGGTGGATAATCAGAGCCAGTAATTTTTCCTTGTAGGAACTCAGTTTGGACTCTGTACTCGATGCTCTCCTTGTTGGCATCACTGTAGGAGAAAAAGGGGTAGACAATAGTTTATTCAGTAGGACTATCTTGAATTTTCTCTCAGGTATTTTTGAGAGTGAGTCTCAGGTATACAAAGTTGCTTCAGACCTCCAAATGCTGAGTTCTCCTGAAGAACTTCTATTTTAACTCACCACTATTGCAACCTAGAGCTATGGCTAGTTTTTTACAATTCTTTATCGTTAAAAAATCTTATTTAAAATTTACTGGGGCCCGGGAGATAGCATGGAGGTAAGGCGTTTGCTTTTCATGCAAAAGGTCATCGGTTCGAATTCTGGTGCCCCATATGGTCCCCTGTGCCTGCCAGGAGCGATTTCTGAGCATGGAGCCAGGATTAACCCCTGTGCACTGCCGGGTGTGACCCCCCCAAAAAAAAACAACAAAAAAAATTTACCCTAAATGAAAAATAGTAGAAAAATAGTAGAGTACCCGAGATAAACCACAAAAACCACTTAATTATCAACTACTTCCAGGGTGATTTATTTGAGCAAAGCCTAAACATCATTTTGTTGACTCAGAGACACAGGTCAAGTGCAGAGGGAAATGAAATTAAATTAAACAAATTTCTCCATTAGGGAAATTAAAAAAGTAATTTGTATTTGTTTGGAAATAAAGGAATTTCAAAAATAAAATTGTTGGTAGTAGAGTAGAAGTGGTGAATGAAACACAACTTTTAGAAATACCCATAGAGCCTTTGAGCCTCATTGCTCTGCTAATGGTGTGGTACATTTGGAGTTCTGTGAGCTGATAATGGCTAATTTGTGTTTTGAGGGCTAGAGGTGGCAATATACATAAAGATAGAAAAGGGCTCCAAATAAACATATATTTCTTTTAGCATTTTTTTCTGCTTAGGGGAAAATTAGATCACTTATCTATGACTTCTGTCCAGATAATATCTCAGTTTCTTATTAACTGCTTTTTTTAACCTATAACTTGCCAGAATATTTAACCTCTGCCACTTTATGTCTTAAACACAGGAGATTTCTATTTTATGTTCAATTTCGTAGTTCTTATTTTATAGCACAAATAAAACTTTCCGTTTCTGTCCATAATCTGAGCATTCAAACACTTGCACCCACAGCACCCCACTTTTGTAAGGTTAAATAATCTAATATGATAAGATTTGGCATGGTATCTTTGTATGTATGTATAAAAATGGTAAAATGTTTAATTGTGTACCTAAACCCCCATTAATCTATAAATAATACTAACTGAAAATGTTTTACTTTTGGATAGGAGATAAACCATATATCTTTAATATTTTAATTCTTTTTTTTCTTGTTTTTGGGGGCCACACCCAGTGACATTGAGGGGTTAGTTACTTCTGGTATGTGCTCAGAATCATTCCTGGCTTGATAAACCATATAGGACACCAGTGGATCGAACCTCAGTCTATCCTAGGCTAGCGCAGGCAAGGCAGATGCCTTACCACTTGCGCCACCACTCTGACCCCTAATATATACATGTATTATTTATATATGTTACCTATCTATCGTCTATCCATCTATCCATCTATCTATCTATCATCTATCTATATGTCTATTGATCTATGTATCTATCTATCTATCTATATTTGATTTTTGGGTCACACACAACAGCACTCAGGGGTTACTCATAGCTCTAAGCTCAGAAATCAGTCCTGACAGGCTCTGGGGACCAAATGGAATGCCAGGATTCAAACCACCACTCTTCTGCATGCAAGGCAAATGCCTTAACTCCATGCTATCTCTCTGACCCCTGGCCCCTAATAATTTAATTTCTTTTTTGCTTTTGTATTTTTAATATTTTGAGAAGTGACTGTACAATCCTTATCTACTAGGTAGGCAATATAAAGCATCTATAAAAGCTTTTGCTATCACATGATACAAATTTAAAAAATTATGAATGAAGAAAGCTTCACCAAACTAATTGTCATTACTCAGTCAAATAGTGCCACACACAGAACTTACAAAAGTGGTTGGAATTGTGTATTAAAAGGATATGTATAGAAAAAAATTGAAATGTTGAAAAGCAAAGGGTTTCAGACTTTCTATTATTAGTCTTTTATAATTAGAACATTTCTGCTGAAGACAAGGTCATTTTAAAGAGCACTTAAGCTTGTATAGAGTAGAAGATAGAAAATACATTTAGTATACTGTTCTTAAAAGACTGAATATATATGCATGTAAATATGCATAATATGCTTCATTCTCTATGAGAAAGGTATATTGTGAAGTTATTCTGAATATCAGTCACATGCTTTTAAGGTATAACTATTTTATTATTTATTAAAATAATAATATTTAATTTATTTTTTAAATTTAATTTCTGCTAGTTCATATGTTTATATTCCTTTGACATAAGTCACATCATTTAGATAACTGTCTAATAAGCACACAGGATTAGTTAGAAAAACTATAAAGGGGGAGGCCACTTAAATCAAGCATTGAGTAGTTTATATCCGAAAATTTTCTGCTTAAATAATCTTGAGATTTATTTCCTCAATGAAAGCTGATATCCATTGCTTTCACTGCCAAGAATATTCCATATATTGAGTAACTGAAACCATTTTCAGTGAGACTAAATGCATGGGCTAGTGTCTAGCTCTGATTTCTCTTTACATCAATTTACAATATAAGCTTCAAAGCAAAAATTCATTAAAGTTTCCTCCGTGAACCTGACCAGGATATTTAAAGTTACAAAATCAATATATATATATATATATATATATATATATATATATATATATCTTGGTGGTATCTGTGAGTTTATAGTGAGGCTGTTTGAGGAGAACTACAACATCATATATAATTTAAGAATAGCAAGCAAGCACTGAGTCTACTGGAAAGAGGGGAAATCAACAAAGCTACACAGAAGACATTTCTAATGCTAGTAAGGAAATTCTTATTTTTTTTGACAAGGACTAGAAATTCTCCACTATCTTTCACACAGTTGTGATACTTTTGGTAAATGACTAGCTAACCTAGATTAAATTCAGTTTATCTCAAAACTCAGTCAATTAAAAATCAGTTAATGTAGATGCTAGAAGGAGCTAAACATAACACATTTTACTTCTACCCAAGAAAGAGTGTAATTGGAGAGATATAAACATAACACTCAGAAAATGAAGACTAGTGGATTTCAGAAGGGCATGTGAGCAATAGAAAAGACTATTATATGCAGTCCTCTTAGGTGTTACAAGATTCAGTGTTCATTTGGATTGGTTAAGCTTCTTTCTTCTATCTTTGGTAGTCATAGTACTGTTGTGACCAGTGTGTAGCATTGTGATTCATGAACCTGGTATTCTCTGTATTGAGTGATAGCACACTTTTGTCCAAAGTGAACAGGAAGTTTCTATCTGCAATCTTGTTTCATTCTATTAAAGTTGGCTGAAGGATAGACTCCCAAATTGGTAAATTCATGTTTGATTGTCTTGAATCTGTGAACAATAATAGATATGGAAAAGACATGACTAAATCAATTATTTTGAGACAAGAATAGTTTATTTAGGATTATTTAGATGATCCTTCATGAAACCATTTCTAAATGAGAGAGGGGCACAGGTAGTCTGGAGAGAAAAGACAAAAACTTCATCTGAGCAGGGAGGCAGATACAGGAATGATTATCATGAGAAAGAAAGAAAGGAATAGAATTAGTCTAGAAGAAGGTTTGGGTATAGAGGGCCCAGAAGGAAGATCGGGGAATGTTGTATGATACTGGAATATATTCTGATATGGTATAGAAATTTGAGGGAACACATTTCTGTTGTTTAGTGCATTCCACTTGTAATTCATTATAGCAACCTGGAATCCCTGACCAAGAGCTATTTGCAAATAGCTTTTTGTCACTTAATAGTCAAACTGAAAAGAAAGAGATTCTTTTCTTGCCTCAGTTAGATATGATTTCTAATTAATAAATGTGAGAAACATGTCTTAAAGGCTTAGGTCCATAGAAAATAATTGAGGGCTTTTAGATTTTCAGGTTGTGTGTGTGTGTGTGTGTGTTTTGCTAGTGATCTTATGGCAAAAGCTATGTTGTCTATCTAACCCTCTAACCCTAACACTAACTCATATTTTCTGGTTGTTTATACAAATATTCTTTATTTAGATCATCCTTGATCACATTTTTGTTTGTTTGTTTTCAGGCCACACTCTGTGATGCTCAGGGTTACTCCTGGCTATGCATTCAGAAATCTCTCTTGGCTCTGGGGAATCATGGGATGCCGGAGATCAAACCCAGATCCATCCTGGGTCAACTTCATGCAAGGCAAAAGCACCACTGCTGTGCTATCACTCTAGCACCTTGATCTTATTTTTTAATTTTGTTTTGCTTTGTTTTGTTTTGAGAGGGGTGTAAACCTAGCAACACTCAGGACGTTATGTTATGCTGGAGATTGAATATAGCAATAGGATCTCAAGTAAGTTAGGAATGGTACTTAGAAAATAATAATATGAAATTTATGAATATATTTGCATATTTTTTGCAAAAGATCAGTAAAAACCCCCCATTATGATAGACATACAAATTAACTTTGTGTCATGTTCTATCCTTAAGTTTAACATTGTAATCATATATTGAATTCTGATCACTTTTCACATCTTTATTCAGTCATTGGTATTTACCATGCCTCTAGTTAAAAGAGAAAGTTAAGGATGGTTATATTTAAAGAGCTTACATTTTATGTATGAATTAAATTTGTGATATGGTGTCATGAGTAGTTCCCATAGCTGGGTACCTTTGCAGAAGAGAATTTTAAGAGGAGATGAAAAGTGAAGTAAAAGCTCTATGTAAATGAGTCTAGTTGTCTAGAAGTTTTTCTTAAAACTTTTTGTTCTACTGAATAAAACTTCCTCTCTCCTCTGGCTATTAAGAGATGGTGGTTCTGCTTTCTGTTGGCTGTTTCTGGCACCAATTATAATATTTTCTTTGGTTTGGGGCCATACCTTGAAGTGTTTGGGACTTATTCCTGGTTTTGTGTTCAGGGATAACTCCTGGCTGTGCTTAAAGAACCATATACAATGCCCGGAACAAAACAGTATCCCAGAGTAATAGTACAGCACATAGGCACTTTCATTAAACCTAGGTTATATTCAGATAGACTGTGTGCAAATGCCTTAACTACGAAATCTTTACCCTCAAACAAGATGTATAGAATCTATTAATGTATATTTACTTGGTGTAAATAAAAAAGCCAGAGAAAGACAGGAAGCTAGCCTTTTGACCAAAGATGGAGCTACAGAGGATTTTGAAGCAGTCATTTCTGAGATTTTATTTGCTGTTAGAAAGTTTTTCAATATAAGTATTGGGTAAACTCGTATAATCATAATTATTTGTGATGATTAATATTTCAATGTCAAATTTTCCAGAAGATTATAAATTTCATCTTATATTTTCTGTTCTCATCTCCCAGTTTAATGTCTAGTACTTAAGAGAGGCATAAACATTTGCTGATCTCATAAAAACAAGGGGAAGAAACTAGAGCTGGAGGGAAAAAGAATATAAAGAAGGAATTGATTAGAACATTGCTTACATGGTCACATTAAGAGGGCATTGATCTAGTAAGCTAGAAGATTGTTCTTCAGAACTCTGACATATAAGACTGAAATCATTCCTTCGTGACTGTGACAATAATTTTGTCTTTGACGTTCTTATTTATGATGTAAATTAATAAATAAGACCTAAAGTTCCTATTTATGACCTACCACATCACTAGTAAGACAAATTTTCTTAAAGACTTATATCACCAAAGGCTTGTATTATAAAACCTTGTTTTATATTGAAACTCTAATTTAACAAACAGAACAGGAATAGTCACTTTGTTTTACTTCCAGACCAGAATGAATAAATCAGAGAATGTATAGATTATTCTAGCCACTAGCATAAGAATGAAGTCTATGGAAAAAAGCATCTATAATGCGACTGAATTTTAAAATTTTAAATTTCTGACATTCAACTTTGATGTAAGTTTCTCTTAGCAGTTTGCAAGATATTTTCATGATTTCTATTAATACAAGATTACTTTTTTATCATATGTCTTAAATAAGCAATTTTAAGAACTACAGTCAAAAAGAGGTATTCCAATTGTAAAAGACATATGGTGGGTATTCCAATATCACAGATTTAATTCTTTAGAGACTAAAGTATGAGGGTTCCTCGAACTCAGTTTCTATTAATGAAATTGAAGGAGCAGCTGTTTACCTAGATTTGACTATATGGCCACATGTGATTTATTTGCACAAATCTACATTTATTTTTTACATTCATAGCTATAGCTAAGGCATGGCACCCTGTTTCTGTTTAAAACCAACTAATCTTATTTATATGTTCAACAAATTAGCTTTTATAGAGTCCAAGGGCAAATTCCCATTCTCCATACAATCTAGGTACACCTATATACAATTAAAAGGTAATTGCTAAAGATGGAAGTGCTGTGTGGGACTCTCTGTGATTCCGGTTGCCAAGGCAACAACTTCCTTTGTTTCCATTCAAAGCTACAGCTTTATTTGAAGCTTGGATCCCAGGTACAGTAGAAACACTTACCATATCAGAAAGAAAAGAAGACAGCTAGACTTTGTGGAAACATTTTTTTTCAAATACAACTATGACCTTAATGATCCTTTTTTAAAAAAATATTTCTTCACAGAGAAAATTTTGATTTCTTTTGTCTCCAAAGAGATTTATAATATAAAAGTGAGAAAAATTATAAAGCCTATGCATATAAATTTTCCTCCATTACTAAACAATAACACAAATTTATCATGACAATTACAAAGGGAGATTTGGAATCTTTCTGAAACTTCAAGATAAGTGTTTATAAATAAAAAATACATTATTTTAATTTTAGAAACATTAATACAAGTAACTGGCTATAGGGACTAGGAAAGAATGTAGATAGAAAAAGGTGCTTCAGCGTGGAAATTATTCATTTGAAAATTTGCATGCAATAGTGCATTGAACTCTGTACAGATGATGGAGATCTGAGTAGTTGTAATACTATCAATCACTTCCTATAAACCCCTGCAAATGAGATTAAATTATTTTGATCTTTTTTCTTAATCTTAGACTAAAATGTGCTATATAAGCTTTTTAAGATGTATAAACACACACATATATGTCTACATATATAAATACTTAAAAACATGCCTATGTATATAATGTATAGAACATTCAGTGATCAGTTAATTTGAGAAATGTAAACTAACCTTCCCCCCAGCCTAAGTTGACCTTTTTTAAAATAATATTTACTGTGTGATAGATACTACCACTATAGAAAGATATATGATAGAACTGCCATTATAAATTGACTAATTAAAATATCTCACAAGCTTAATATGTGAAGTAAACAGTAGTATAAGCTTTAGGGGCCGGCGAGGTGGGGCTAGAGGTAAGGTGTCTGCCTTGCAAGCATAGCCAAGGAAAGATCATGACTGCGGTTCGATCCCCCGGCGCCCTGGTTCCCCCCAAGCCAGGGGCAATTTCTCAGCGCTTAGCCAGGAGTAACCCCTGAGCATCAAATGGATGTGGTCCAAAAAAAAACCAAAAACCAAAAAACAAAACAACAGAAAAAGAAAATAAAAAAAAAAAACAATAAAAACATTAGTATGAATTTTAAGGAAACAAAACAGATTAATTAAATATTTCAATTCAATAAAATTACTAAGAAGCAAAGTTAGTCTCCAATTTGATTTGCTTGTGAAGACTAAAGTCCTTTACAAGGTTGTTCTTTGTAAAGTTAAATAAATCTTTTTAAATTTTAGTAAATGTCCTAATTCAAAATGCCCAATCTGTTTACCTACTTAAAATTTTGTAATCTTGGGACTGGAGTGATAGCACGGTGGTAGGGCGTTTTCTTTGCATGTGGCCAATCCGGGACGGACCTTGGTGTGATCCCGGGCATCCTATATGGTCCCCCAAGCCAGGAGCGATTGCTAAGTACACAGCCAGGGAGTACCCCCGAAGGATCACTACTGGGTGTGACCCAAAAACAAACACACAAAAAAAATTTTTTTTGTAATCTCAGTGTAAACACTGAGAAGGGTTTAATGCCAAGATTCCTAAAACTATCAACACTGAAAATTTTTCACATATTATGATGATTAAATATAAAATAAATATAGAGAAATGGTTAGCTTGGTCACTTATGTCACTTTTTTTCTTTCCTTGTCACTTTATAGTATAACATAAAATAAACTTGAGAATCCAGATATTTTCACCCTTTCAGTGCTCTATTATGCTTGTCTCTTTTTGTAGTGTTTTATTAAGTACTTTAAGAATATTATACATTCAATATTTTATTAATAGCATCTTATAAATTTATCTTAAAAATTGTTAAATTTTGGAGAGATAGCACAACAGCGTTTGCCTTGCAAGCAGCCGATCCAGGACCAAAGGAAGTTGGTTCAAATCCCGGTGTCCCATATGGTCCCCCGTGCCTGCCAGGAGCTATTTCTGAGCAGACAGCCAGGAGTAACCCCTGAGCATGGCCGGGTGTGGCCCAAAAACCAAAAAAAAAAAAAAAGTTAAATTTTTACTTTCAGATAGTTTTTCCATTTTTGATGTATAGAAATTTTATTGCTTTTGTTGGAATTTAGGAGATAGAATCCAGGGCTTCATACATACATATTAATCTTTGTTTTATTTTGCTGTAGCATCTGGCAGAGCTTAAAGATCACCCTTCATGGTGCTGGGGGATTATGTGATACTTAGAAACAAACCCCAGTTGGCCAATTGCAAATCAAGGACCCTAATTGCTGCGATATCTTTCCTGTACCTAAACCCCAAATTCTATAATAAAACTCCCAATTTTCAAGTTAATACAGCTGCGAATTGAAATACTATAAATATATAATCTTATTGCTTCTATTATAATATATTTGTTCCATGATACTTGTATGTGATCTCCCACTGCGAGGAGTGATTTTTTAGCAACAAGTCAGGAGTATGTTCTGAGTAAAACTGGGTATGGAGACAGTACAAAAGTTATGAAACTTGCCTTGCTTACAGTTGACCCTGTCAGCTATTCCCAGCATGGAATATAATCCTCCGAAAATTTACCAAAAGTCACTCCTGAGCACGGAGCCAATTATATACCCTGAACTTTGCTGAGTGAGGTCCATATTCATATACATATATACATATATTTACACACATATGTAATGGTGAACGCTCCTATGTTTTTTTAATTACATTTTTTCCATTGTTGCAACAAGCAAATGAGAATGAACTTTGGGATAAGTTAATATTTTAATAATTATTTCGTAAAAAAAAAACCAATATCTTGAGATTTTGTTAGACTCCACCTCTAGGAATTCTTTTTGTCTGTCAAATGCTTTGGTGTATATATGTTTATACTATAAATATATGTGTAGATAATTGCTCCAATAAATGTTCTGTTTCTGATAAAATGATGGCTAAGAATTAGAACATAGAAGAGAGAGGTATGCCACAGGTTGATTTGGTCTATGTGTATTGGGTACTGCATTTATTTTTATACACTTAAAATTAAAGACTGGGTATATATGCCCCTGGTTTAGTAATTTAAAAGCTATTGATCTTAGCTTTGAACTAAATGCAATCTAGATGTTTATAGTTGAGTCCATTACTCATTGACCAATTTTCCATGTTCTTATTAGACTTTAAGCACTTCCTTTTCCACATGTCGTGATCTTATAGTCTTACATTCTCCGAAGATAGTAGTATCTGCACATCAATGTATCAAGGGCATTTTGATAGGATCCAGAGAGATAGTACAACAGTATGGCATTTGCCTGCACACAACTGACTAATTTGATCTCTGGAATCCTATATGGTCCCCTGAACCCTGGCAGGAGTGATTGCTGAGTGCAGAGACAGAAGTGAGCCCTGAGCAAAGCCAGGTGTGAACCAATGACACACACACACACACACACACACAACACACACACACACACAAGAACATCTTCATTGTAATAGTCCTTAAACCTAAAATAATAGATTTGTGAAATTATTGACTGAGAGAAGCTATACCAGTTTAGATTATATAAAGTGTATTTTATCTTCAAATGATGCCCTTAAGCACATAAGTCTATTAGAATTATAATATTGGAGCTATTTTAACAGGCTGTGGGTTAGGCTTTAGTCCTTTCAGTGATTATAACAAAAATCTATAGTTCTAGAACAAGAGACTAGGACCAGCCAAAGCTTTTGTTTCTTTATTTCAAACACATTTTATTTCACATAGACAAATTACCAAAGATTATTTAGATATTGCTTAATTTAAATGTTTTATTTTTTTCAAATATCATTGGTTTTGAAGTTCTCACTTGCCATGGAAAAAAAAAGTCATGATTCAGGCTTGAGTCTAAATTAAATGCCATAGCCCATTTATTGCTCTTACAGAAATAATAGGCAAATATGGCATCAAACCACAACTCCTAATTAAATTGCATTAAGTTCAATAATGATATGAGGCTAAAAATTTCTTATTTAATTTAGAACACTATCGAGTAATTTTCTCTGTTCTGAAAATACAAACTTGAAAAGCAAGAGAATATATAGAAATGCCAAAGAGGCTTTGAACAAGAGATTTAACTTTTTTTTTCCTTTAAAGTGATTTTTTTCAGTATGTACAGAACTTGTTATATTTTATTAACTTCAGAAAAAGAAAAATTGTCTCATTAGGCTATAATCCTATCCTATGACACTGATTAGTTTGAATATTAAAATCCTGAACTTGTCAGCTCCAATGCAACAGTGCATGAGAAAAATCTGGCCTAATCAAAATAAAACACCCATATTTAAAATCTTCTCTCTTAGTTATTTAAGTGACCCATAAAGACAATCAAGTTAAGGCCTTATTTTCAGTATTTTTAAGAAGAAATTTTTATTTTTCTAAGGCAGTTGGTCTTACAAAAGACAAGTTTACTGAATTTCTTAGATATCTAAAAAACTTATGTTCTCAATATTTTTACATTCTTTTTTGTTGTTTTATTTTGTTTTGTTTTGGGGCCACATTCATCAGCATTTAGGGGTTTCTCCTGGCTCAGTGCTTAGAAATTGCTCCTGATAGGCTCAAGGGACCATATGAGATCGAATCTGAGCCTGTCCTGGGTTGACTGTATGCAGACAACTTACACTGTGCTATCTCTCTGGTCCCTACTTTTGTATTCTTCATATTACATGTGTAAAATAAAAGGACAAAAGCTGAAATTAGAGTGTTCAGGTGAAGAACATTTTTGATAAGTACCCATGAACTGAGTCTAGGGGCTATGGTCAATGGTATAGTATCAGCTTTGCATATATGATCTTCTCTTGTTCTCCTACATAGATATGATTCCTATCACTGCTCTTTGGTTTCCATTGCTATAGTTGGTGTGCAGTGCCATGGGAATATTGTAGCCAGGTATGTTACCCAGATATGACAAAAACAATAAAGAAAAGGTAAGAAGATGCACTGAAAAAGAACTCAAGGTATGATTATCATTGTGAAAATTCTATTGAAAAATTTCTTGGCTCTATAGCCATACCACACTGAATGTGCCCAATCTTGTCTGAAACATTTCTTGGTATCATATAATCATCTTTATCCTATAATATGTCTCTACAAAAGTTAAATTTGCCATGTCTGACTGGTTGACATTTTTACTTAGGAACTCATTAAACTTATCATCACTTTAAAAAAGTCATGTTTCAAGAGATACAAGATTTGATTTCCAGTTTAGTGTCAATTGACTTTATAGCAAAGATATGTAGACTTTTTGTGAGCAATTAAAACCTTTCAATTTTTTACCTTTATTTGATTTACCCACCTTCATATTATATCGAAGGCATATGTTTCTAATAGTATTAGACACTAGATATGTGTGTAGTATTTTCTCTAAACTAAGGATAAATTCTGAATATATAAAATAAACATTTTTCCTAAAAATTGTTTAATACTAAATTTGACACCAGAATAGTTTCTCTATTTTCCCTTTTGTTGTGTGTGTGGCAATGTAATATATGCCTGTGTTCAGAGCTTATTTGGCTTTGTAATTAAGCATCACTTCTGCAGTACCCAAAGTAAGACGGTATGGGATGCTAGGGATCAAACAGGGTTAACCATGTGCAAAGTAATCACCAAAGTAAACTCCTTAACCCTGCTGTATCACTCCAGTCCCTAATGCAGTTTCTGACTATTCCTTCCAAAGTCAGAAACTTGCAACCCTGTCATAATTGGTTTTTTTGTTGTTAAAGTAAGCTTGAATATATAACCAAGGAACCAGTGTAATATACCTATTACAAACTTTATGTGCATTTTCAAAACTTTAAAAGCAGTAGTGTGAATTAGCGAGTTGTCTCAAAACTAAATTTTCTGAGTCCCTTTTTCTTTAGTGAGAGCAAAGGAAACATCAGTAAACCATATAAAAATGCTACCTTTCACTTTTGGTTAAATTAAAAGCCACAATATAGTGAGTTAAAATTTTGGTAAGAATGGGAACTTATTGTGAATGGAATAAGTCAAGAGGAAAGAAAGTAATATCTTTAAAAACTGATCACTTGACTTACAGTTGGGGAGTATAAAGCATCTTATCTTATGACCTCTCTAAAGAAGGAGGATCATACATCACACTAATTGAGAAATACCAGCACTTCCCATTTTAAGCATTTATCTTGCAGAAAAAGAAATTATGATTAAGCAATAGTGTTGAATTAGAAGCTTCTGCTTTGTGGTAATTCCTTTAAGCTTCTGAGCCTGACATGACACCAGTTAAATTAATTTGTCATGTTTAAGCAATATATATTAGTTAATTTTTATTTTTATATTATATTATATTATGATTATGAATCTTTAATATGCATTTAGAAATACATTAACATTCTTATCAGGTTATGATTTTTTAGAGCTCCAATATTGATTCAGTTATATGGTGCTGTTTCTTCATAAATACACCAATTATCCATTTGTTGCTTCTCCACTTAATATTTTCAGAAACATTTATGCTTTTATCATTTTCCTTAGTGACCTTTGCATTTTTACAGTGTTTCCGAAGTGTTGACCTTCTTTCTTTTGACTTAGTCTGCCCAAATCTTTGTGTTTTAAATGTCATTTTAAATTTCAATATAGCATTTCTTGTTTTTGAATATTTTTGTTTTACTTGTCCACCATATTGAACTCCACTTTTAAAAATATTTGCGTGTTTTTTCTTTTAATTTTCTTGAGGTTATTTAAATGTTTTAAGAGAGGGAAAATATGCTATGTTAATTTATTTATTAATTTCTTTTGTATCTAATATTAAATACATACATTTAAACTTTAAAAAGGACTCATACATTTATTTCTTCTTTTATAATAAATGTGATCCTGGGTGCAGCCACAGGTCCACTGTGGCAACAAAGGTTGCATCATCTCCACTGCCTTTCAATAGAAAGGGATTGAAACAGAGAGCAGAGGTCGATAGTGATTGTGGAATAAAATGTTTGACCATAGGGATTGATTGGAGATACTCACATGATGGCAGAGCCAAATTTCATGCATTGATAGATACTGAGTCCAGCGGCGAGGTCATGACTGACTGTGAGTGCACAAACAACTATAGAAAATAGATGCTGTGGCATGCACTTATGTCTTTGTAGGAGCTAATTGTAGTCATGTAAGATTATTAAGCTTAGGACAATAAATAGGACTGGAGCCTCAGTGCTTGAGAAACTAAATGCATTGGCCACTATTATGTACTCATGAGACTATAGGGGTAATTGTTGTCTTTTGTAATGGAGGAGATAGGAAGGTAGAGGCTAAGATCGCCAAGCCCACTATTATGGTGATGTCAGACTTGATTCTGAGTAGACAGAATCCAGAAGACAGTGGAGGTAAACATTTTTAACGTGTAAAATATATAAGCTAAGCTAGGATTATATCAGTACCCTACTTATATTTGAAATAGAACATCTCCCCAAAATGTAAAATATGATAGGTACCTAGAAAGTATAATATTTTTGTAAGAATAGCTAAATGAAGATTTATTGTTCTGACCTGTGTTTTTGTTCTGATGTGCTAAGTTTAGGTAAACCACTAATCTTTTAAAATATTGTGTACTTCGTTTCTATAAACGTTCAGAACTTCTATTTTTTTTTGAAATTCAGGAATTCTACATAGATATGTATAGATATAAGTTTCCTTGGAGAGTTGGGGATACACCTGACCATGCTTGTGGCTTAAACTGTATTCTTAGGGACCACTCTTATCTGTTCTGACAGAATATATTGAATATGGGAATTGAACCCAGGCCTATTATATGTAAGAAAGTACCCTCCCCATTATATTATATCTCTGACCCTAATGCTTTTCTCTTCCATTCTACCTAGTATTTAGTGTATTTTTAAAACCATAAATTTATCATTTTTATCAGCATAAAGAAATTAACTTATATCAGTTTAATTTATTTACCCACTTATAACTTTTTAAATTCCTCTCAATATATTTTTGTCATATTTTCTTAAATGCTTCATAGTATCTGACCTTTTCTTTATTTTACCTGGGATTTATCCTCTATTCTTGATGTGTCTTTTTTTTTTTTTTTTGGAATTCTTGATGAGTCTTGACCACTATTTTTATTTACTATTTCCTCCTTTTATAATCAAATGTATTTTGAATTATATGGATGTACTATAATTCTAGAACTCAATTTTATGTGCTGTAAGAAGTCTGTTTCTATTTTTCCTTTTTATTTTGTTTTTCATCTTTGTATATTCTATTGTTGTTCTAAGGAGTTCTATCTATGTGAATATTTTTGGTTTCTTTTAAGTAATGGACAGACATTTTAAGTATTGGCTCACTTGGATCTTTCTACTTATCAGATAACACTGTAGGTATACTATAATGAATAGAGAATACACAATTCTCAATTACTTTTAATCAGCACTATAGTAATGGTGAGAAACAGTGTTAAGATTCCTTTCCTTGTGATCTACTTAGAGTTTCTGTAGTAGATTAAAATATTATCAGTTCACCTTCCTTTCCTTTACTTGAGTAATTTATCACAAATTTGGCCTTCTGACTTGCATTGCCTTAAAATATTTAATAGGTAATACAATTTTTAAATCCAAATAATCTTAGTAAAGTAACTTGTCATTATCACCACATAATATTTCACTGGACTAGATGATGTTGTAAATGATTGAGCTATGAGGTCTTAGAAGTTGGACCCATCATTGATAACTTCTCCTAATTCTTTATGAAAAATATTGAGTTAGTGTAGTTCTTTAAAATTAGATTATGCCCCTCCAACAGGATATCTGGCCATTTTCTAAACCAGTACAATTCAATAGATTGGTGGG
>PVKC010016593.1:0-20836 GCA_004027635.1 Crocidura indochinensis
TTCTATCCCAAACAACTCATGTGGTCTCAGAGCTTGCCAGGGATGATTCTTGAGTGCAGAGCCAAGAAGTAAACCCTGAGCACTGCCAACTGCACCTCCTTCCCAAAATACAGCAAAATTACTCAAAAGCAGTTGCTATAGCTGTACCTTGCCAGCTCCAGACACTCACTCTGTTGTTTTTAAAAAAAATAAACTTTATTTTATTGATTCATTGGTTTTTGGACCACACCCAGCGGTGTTCAGGGTTACTTCTGGATATGCACTCAGATATGGTCCTTTGCAGGCAGGGTTACTATATGGGATGCTGGGAATTGAACCGGGTCTCTCCTGGGTTGGTTGCATGTAGGACAGATGCCCTACTGCTGTACTAACTCTCCGGTCCCAACTCACTCTGATCTTGAATGAGATGTAAATCAAACCCTGAAAAATAAAGGTATTGCACAGAGCCACAGAGCTGAAATCTGGCAGTCTCCAGAGGTGATGCCAAAACCATGTCTCACAATCACAGTATCACCAATGGCCCTGCTTCAAAAATTTTCAACAGCTCTCTGAAAACACACCAACCTCATCTAAAATATATTGGGATATTGTGTTCACTTTAATATATCTTATTTTAAGGGCTTTACTAGTTTAAAGTACACACAAGTATATTTTGGGTGCCATGGAGCACACACTTGGTGGCACACAGGAGTTACCCCTGGCTCTACACTCAGGAATTATTTCTAAAGATGCTCAGGGTATGATACGGGATGCCAAGGATTCCATCCAGGTCAGTTATCTGCAAGGTAAATGCCCTATCATATATATGTGGCTCTGGCCTTCATCCAGGAAAAAGATTCTAAAAATGAAGGAAACATGATTAAATGAAAATGAGGCTTGAGGGGCCCAGGAGATAGCATGTAGGTAAGGCGTTTGCCTTTCATACAAAAGGTCATCGGTTCGAATCCCGGTGCCCCATATGGTCCCCCGTGCCTGCCAGGAGCAATTTCTGAGCATGGAGCCAGGAGTAACCCCTGAGCACTGCCAGGTGTGACCCAAAAAGAATTTTTAAAAAAAGGGAAAAAAAAGAAAATGAGGCTTTAAAGTGATTGAATTTGTATATCTGAAGAGTTGTCATATAATATGCTATTTCTACTATTCATAGTGTTGATGGTTCAGAAAGTAGAGTTAAAAATAAATGAGCATATGCTATAAATCAGAAAAAAAAATCTTTGATAATGTTATTTAGTGATCAGGAGCTTCTGTACTACTGAGTGACAAAAACTGTTTCCAAAATAACCACTGTAGTTTTATTTCTGGGCCAATATAGCCCTCTAAAGTCAACGATTGCTTTCAGGAGGTAGTTTATTTCCCTTAACCTTGAATTCTTTGGAACTCTTCAACCAAATATAGTGAAAGT
The DNA here is from genome assembly GCA_004027635.1 of Crocidura indochinensis. Lineage (NCBI taxonomy): Eukaryota > Metazoa > Chordata > Mammalia > Eulipotyphla > Soricidae > Crocidura > Crocidura indochinensis. The sequence goes on from PVKC010016593.1 coordinate 1,400, forward strand.
TACGCTGCATGATTGCTGAGACTATGTGTTAAATAAATGGCTTCCATCTGGCCATCACTCAAGATACTCATTCACAGAACCAGGTGTTTATTTTGTAAGAAAGCTCAAATCACATCTGAAGAATCACAAGTAAGATACAACTTAGGAACCAATAAGGAGCATATGCAATCACCATCAGAGTGTGCGTAAGTGATAGTTCAGAAGTGCTTGCTTACCCTTTCTTTTCCAACTGAAGCTCAAGATATCTTGAAACAGAGTCAAGCATGGTTTAAATGAATACAGAGTATAAATGCCAACATTAAGACAAGTTTATATTTTAAGCCTACAGGTGCCTCTTGCTCAAATTTGTCAATTTTACTGAGTTTTCTGATATACATTTTAGGCAGAAATTTATCCCAACTCATTCCATTGGAGCTGCCAATAGAAATAAGAGTAGTGTTGGAAAGAGGATATAGAAATGGAAATTGCAAATTCTAATGGTATTCTAATGGCATTGGACTATAAAGCAATTGGAAATTTCCTGATAATTCTTACTCAGGGAGCCCCATATAAGAACACTCACACTTCCCAGTGGACTGCCTAGCAAGTGTATTTCTAGAGATTTAAGATGTTATAGAATCCTCCTCAATTTTTGTCTTGAGCTTAGAACTTTAAACCTAACCCCTCCACCCACCACCCTCAATTTGTATTGTGGTCATTGCTCAAGTGTATTTATACTTGTTTCCATTTTCAGTTTGTTTCTAATTTGATAGCAACATGTTGACTGCTAATGGAAGGGGCAGGCCAGGACTTTTAAATAAATTGACATTGGTTATTATTGAAAGTTTAACTTCATTGTTAATAAAGTATGGGCGAAGGAAAGTACAGTATTTGCTTTGCACTCAACTGACCTAGGGTTCCATTCCCAGCATCCCAGGAGTTCCATGTACACTGTCAGGAGTAGTTTTTGAGTACAGAGCTAGGACTAAGCTCTATGCACTAGAAAACAAAAGTAAAGTTATATACAACGTTTCTCATTTAATTAAAATAAAATTGTTCTCAAACTCCAGATTTAATGACCAAAGTTTTGACTTTGTGCTAAACATATTCATTTCAAGTCACCGACTTAAAACTTATTTTTAACTTACTCTGAACAGAAAAAAGTCAGTGAAAAAAATTTAGTTTTAATATTTTAATCCTAAGTATAGATGACAAGTCTTTGAAAGATTTTGAATTGCTTGGCAATGCAACTTCCTGAGATCTTTAATATTTTAATCTTCCTTAGTTCACAAAAAAATAACATTAATGAGAAAACTGAATATAAGCTTTAAGTTATGGTCATCCAAAAATTATTAGTGTATCTAATATTAGAAAATAATTTTCATAAGAAAAAGCTAAAGGGGCTGGGCGGTGGCACTGGAGGTAGGGTGCCTGCCTTGTCAGTGCTGGCCTAGGACAGACCCGCGGTTCGATCCCCTGGTTTCTCATATGATCCCCCAAGCCAGGAGCAACTTCTGAGCGCATAGCCAGGAGTAACCCCTGAGCGTCACTGGGTGTGGTCCAAAAACCAAAAAAAAAAAAAAATCTAAAGGATGAGTTTTTTTTTTAACAAAGCTATATAACACTTTAGAAATACTTATACTTCTATTCTCATAAATATGAGAATTTTATTCTGCAGAATTAAAAGTCAAGGATCATGTTGTTATAATAATCGCTGAAACTCCTAAATAATGTTTTCCTGATTAATTTCCTGAACCAGATTTTCAGTTATTAACATTGTATGGATTATATTTCTATAAAGGAAAACAAAACAATGGGAGAATTTAACTTGAAAATATCATTTATTCTACTTGTAGCAAAGTTGATCTAATTTTATATCTTTTTTAAGTTAAAAAGAACCCAATCCCTAATGATCTGAGAAAAAGAAGTGTGCAAATACTACTAATATAGTTACTCTATTATTTTTATGTCATATCTATATGTACAAATAACAAGGTTATGTAAAAAATTTAATTTTAATTAAAATTTAAAAATAATTTAATTTATTAAACAGTTATAAGAGAAGAAACAATTACATAATTGACATTGCTTTTATTTATTTTTTTGTCCCCCAATTCACAATGCAGACCAGGCATAGGGCCTAAGTTGAGGTGTATATGGGGTGCATTTACTGTACCTCCTCTTGCTATACAGTCAGTGTAAAGAACACAGCCTGTGGTAAGAATAGGGAGGCCTTATCTTTTCTTTTTTTTCTTTTTTGAATTTTTAAATATATATATAAACAATTCTTCACCAGTGCAACATTCCCATGACTAATACCCCAAGTGTCCTTCTTCCCCACCCAACACTGACCTGTACATGAGACAGGCTTTCCACTTCCCTCATTCAGTCACATTTTGTTATGACAGTTCTCAGTGCAATTATTTCTGTGGCTGCACTAAACAATCCCTGTAGTGAACTTCATATCAGGAGCTGGACCCTCCAGTCCTCCTCCATTTTGTCTCTGAAAATCATTACACAAATGTTTTTCTCAAAACCCATAGGTGAGAGAGACCATTCTGTGTTTATCTCTCTCCCTCTGACTTATTTCACTCAGTATAATAGATTCCATATACATTGCTTTTCAGTGGGACATTGCTTTTAAAATGCCCTTTTTTCTCCTTTGGAATTAGTTATCTGTTTAGTCTGAAGCTCTTCTTGTGTCCTTATGCAAGAAGTGTAATCTTCTCCTTTACCTGGGAACTTGTATCATACAAAAAATATACCACTGCACTCTAATGGGTGATGTGGTATTGGAAAGATGTCTACATGAATGTATAAAAAGCAGAGGCCTGAGTACTAGTATAATTGTAGGACATTTATGTTGCACGTGGTTAAACTCAGTTAACCTCCAATAACCCATATAAAATTCCAAGCCCCTCAAAAGTAATTATTGAGTACAGAATCAGGAATAAGCCCTGAGCACCGCTAGGTGTGGCTCAAAAAAACAAATGCCATGAGTGGTACAGTAAATTACATTATCTCAATAAAAGTGTGAGGACATTCCCAATCTGATATCCTGCCTTATGAATGCTCTTTACCCTTAGTTCTTAACCCATCAGGTATATAGACTGACCTCCTGCCCCAATAAGGCATCACCCAGCTCCCAAGAGAAGGGACACCTACTCAGTCCCACATCTTGTCCCCTGACAAGAAACTACAACCAACACCTGGGCTGACTCATGCTCTGTGGCCCTCCTTCTCACTCTCCCCCAATTGTGGGCTGTTGCTTGATACAGAACTCAGCTCCAGAAGGATCCCCAGTGCAAGAACCCTCTACCCGAGCCCTTTCTGCAGCAAATCATTTCTCAAACGAAACAAAATTAGGGTGTGTAATGGAAATATGTCTTGGATTCCAATCCCCACAAGAATAGCTCAAAGACATTGGGGAAGTCTATATTTCCTTTTTAAGCTTAAGATCTATATAATATCTTAACCTGTTTATCTCCCAAATATAATGCAGTCTACTGAATCACCTTGTTTCCTTAATCAATTTTTAAACTCACTTGTATCTATCTTTTTCCTTTATATATATATATATATACATTTATATGAGAGGTGAGAGTATATATATGTATATATATACACACATATTCTTTTTTTTATAAATTTTATTTATTTTTTGTTTTGCTTCTGTTTTCTTCTCTTCCGAAAATTCACCTGTTTTGGTTCTGCTTGACACAAAATCCTATAAGAAAAAGTATAGGCAGGCTTGGGGGACTGGGATTTGAACCACCGTCCTTCTGCATACAAGGCAAATGCTTACCCCCATGCTAGCTCTCCGGTCTCACTACTTCTTTCTTTTTCTTTCTTTCTTTCTTTCTTTCTTTCTTTCTTTCTTTCTTTCTTTCTTTCTTTCTTTCTTTCTTTCTTTCTTTCTTTCTTTCTTTCTTTCTTTCTTTCTTTCTTTTCTTTCTTTCTTTCTTTCTTTCTTTCTTCCTTTCTTTCTTTCTTTCTTCTTCCTTCCTTCCTTCCTTCCTTTCTTATACTGTGAAAGATTTATAATACATTCTGTTCAAAATAAAAATTATTATAAAAAGTAATAATCAAAAAAATAAAATAAAAGTGGTGGGATCTACTTTATTATAGTCCCTGCCCACTGGTGTTAATTTTGTCAATCTTTCTATTCTTTTTATGAGTCATGACACAATATTTTTTAAAGTTTGCTTTATATTGAGTGAAATTTCTTACATTTAAAAACAGTTGATACATTTACTATACAAATCTGAGAATTCGTTGGATAAGATGTATGCCTTTCACAGTGCTGACTTGGGTTCAACAGATTCAATATTCCTTCGAATCCCTATAACTTGTCTTATATGGTTTCCCAGTCCTGCCAGCAGTGTTCTCTGATTGCAAAGCTAGGAATATGAGCTAGCCCCATTCTGATATTTGAAGCTACAAATGTTACCATACATAAAATTTTGAGGATACAATTAAAGCTAAGAATGTTACTAGAATGCAAAAATTATCTTGGATGGCTTGAGAGGACTAATTACACTCTAATTACATGCGTCCTTAAATATAGGGAACTTTTCCCAGTTGTAATCAAAGATGGATATGATGATAGAAAATTGTTTAGCAAATATTGTATCCCCAGCTTTGCATAATAAATAAGGAAAATAATGTGCTTGGACTTTCTAGAAGTAGGATAAAATAGGAAAACAGATTCTCTCTTGAGCCTCTAGAAAAAAAAATCTTACTAAACACTTTAATCGTATCCCACTGAGACAGGTGTCAAAAAGGCACCAGACAGGACTAGAAAACTGTAAGAGAATGACTTTGCATTGCTTAAGACATTAAAATTGCAGCAAATTGTGACAATTACCTTATAATACTAATGTATTATATTAGGATATATATGTTCTAAAATATATATGCATATACATATTATATAAATATAAAACCTCCCACCCCTGAAAAGTTCACAATGGCAAGGGAAATTTCATGAACTGATTTTCTTAAGTATGAACTAAGTATCCAAACAAATTTTTCTGGAGAGAAAAATGGATGAAGAATCAATGAGCCTACCTATAGAGCTGATAAAAACAATCCATATTATCTAGTTCTAGCATGTTTCACTGTAAATTCTTTTTTGTTGTTGTTTTCTTTTGCTTTTTGTTTTTTGTTTTTGGGTCTGGGGTTACTCCTGACTATGCTCAGAAATCGCTCCTGGCAAGCTCGGGGGACCATATGGGATACTGGGATTCAAACCACAGTCCTTCTGCATGCTAGGCAAATTCCCTGCCTCCATGCTATCTCTCTGCCCCCCCCCCACTGTAAATTCTTGATCATGGGTATTTTCATCATATAGAAAATTTACTACAAAGAAATATTTGCCTTAAAAAGTAGTTGACAGCTTGATTCCTACTGATACAAAATTACATTTTTAGTAAGTTTTTCTGAGGTCTACACAATTGCAGCTAGATGTGTGTTAAAATAGTGAATGAAAGCTCCTCAAATACTTTCCTCAGAGAAAATAAAGTATAAAACTACTAAAATATGAAAGAGCAGAGTATAAACCCAAATTGTATATACTATCCAGAAATAATAATGTATCCTTTTTCAAACACTTCAATAAATATGCTCATTTGTCCAAACTATTAATCTCAAAAGTTTACCAAATGTCGGCAACTGTAAAACGTAGTTCACAATGATCTTCGAGACTATTAGTGATTTAATTTTAGCTAATCCAAATTAAATACTTGTTAATTAATGCCAATTTTACAAAATTTATTTAATAGTATTATGTTATAGGCAGAAGATTAAAGATATTCATAATACCACAAATAACATTATTATATGAATATGAAACCAAACTGATTAACTGGTTAATTGATTGTACAACAAAAATGTTGGTACTAAGAATTTGTGGCCAATCAACTTGATACAACATGATCCATGAATCTCCAACAGAAGTGAATAGAACATGTGTGGGCAGTGTACAATAGGAACCCTAGCATACCTTACTCAAAAGGTATGTAAAACTGGAGAGTCTTTGATCTGCCAGGTCAAGGATTATTCTGAAAAGTTATCTCTTTTCTTTCTAAAAAAGGATTATTTTTCATGTCTTATACTTTCTATTAATCATATTTGTAATGTTAAAGGACACTGTAATTTGCCACAGAATCTATTTGAATTGAGAACAATGCTTGTAAATGGCTTGTAGAATTTCTAGTAGAAGAAAGAAATGATGCAGGGCAAGAAAAATGATATCAAAATATTGTATGCTCCATATTTTAAGAGGGTGCCATGTTTTTATTACAAAAGTGAACTAAAAATTCATGAAAACCTACTGTAGCAATTTTTTTAAATTGATTATATATCCACAGTTCACTGAGGTCTTCCAAAATGTCTTTAAATTCCATATTTCTACCTTTTACAATGACTTCATTTCAGGTACATAAAAATACTATATAAGTATTTTCCATCATTGGAACTTTGGTAACCTGGAAGTATAAAGATTATTTCTCTATGAAGATAAAATTACTGTCAAAGCCCAATAGAAAAGAAAAGATAAGACCATCTTCATGTCTTGTGGTAGCAATAACTTGGCTAGAAACAATAGTGGCCTTAGTGAAATCAGCACAGAGGAACATGAAAGTCAGTTCTTGAAGTTTATATACTGTAGTCCAAAAGAGAGAGTCTCAGAAACTACGAAACATAGGAAATTGGTCAGAAAATAACATTTGCACAGGAATTGAACTGAATTTTGAAGTCATTTCCCTCTACTCTTCAAGCAATGATATGGCCAGTGATGTAAATTCTCAGGTTCTTTGCTATCATGACACAGCCCTTAGATAGAGTATATGAGTATAAGATTGTATGTTCTAGAGTTTATAAATAAATTTATATTCTTATCACATATCAGGAAGTGAATCTGTGACTTGATCCACATTGTCGCTGACCTATTGTACTAAAAGGATTCAAGATTAGAAACAGGAACTGGCAAAATCAATTTATAAGTATGGACACTTACATACCTGCCCAAGCCTTGATCTTTCCACATTAAAAAGTCTGCATCCTGTCCTTAATTCTTAAAGAATAGCCTAACAATTTCCATAGGAATAGGCATAAAATATCAATTTTGTAAAATGATCATGTTCTTGTGAAAAACATTATATATTACTATATTTAGATAGCCAGGTGTATCAAACATTAAGGAAGTCATATAGAAAAAAGAATTGACTTGTTCTTAATGTTAGTTGTGTTTTCATTGAAAATAAGTGTTCCTAATCTCTTTTGATAAGGCTGGAGAGTTAGCTTAAGAAGCTGGAATAAATCTTTAGCATGTAGAAGTCCCAGGCTTTATCCCTGGCATTGTTTGGTTTTGTAAGCACATAACTAATTGGTGTGGCCCTAAAACAAAACAAAACAGAGAATTGATGGTTACTTTCTGAGATTATAATTTAAAGCAAAAAGACTTCCTGCTGTTGTTTTAGGAGATCATATTAGCAATATAACACCCTATCCAATAATCTTTAATTATAGTGCTCTGGATGGGCATAATATATTATGTACATATAAAGCTTGATTTTCTATGGTCTTTCTTATTCAAAAAGTTTCATCATAGGGGCCCGGGAGATAGCATGGAGGTAAGGCGTTTGCCTTTCATGCAAAAGGTTATCAGTTCGAATCCCGGTGCCCCATATGGTCCCCCGTGCCTGCCAGGAGCAATTTCTGAGCGTGGAGCCAGGAGTAAACCCTGAGCACTGCCGGGTGTGACCCAAAAAAGAAAAAAAAAAGTTTCATCATAGAAAATGTATTTTTTCTACTTGTAGATATTGAACACTGATGACAGTCTTTTGATCTGTAGGAAATAAAGATCTTGAAGTTTTTATTATTGTAATAATATTCTATAATATCTTTATTCAAGCATAATAGTTACAAACATATTTGTTGTTGGGTTTCAGTCATAAAAAGTGCACCCCCTTCACCAGTGCAACCTTCCCTCATCTTCCTCCTCTCCCACTCCTTTAAGATGATCAATCAAAGCAGCCAAGTTAGACAACTCACCTTGTTGAAATTGTAGCCCTGAAAATAGAGCCTTAACTCTGCTTGGTACTGATCAGTCATTCTGTGTTTTTAATTATTCACATAATGCTTTTTTCCCCTAGACTTCATCATCCAAAGGTGACAGCATAGAGGATGAATTTCTGAACACACATGCATTTTTTTCAACAAATTACAAAGCCCAGTATTATATGCACCCTTTGCTGATGCAGAAATAGGTTGTGATACAAAGAGGGACTGATCAAATATCATAGCAGGGCTGACCATTTACACAAAGGCACTCATTCTAGGGACCAATGCAGCTGGATTTACAGGCATGCCCTAGACAAAGACTCTTCAGCTCAACTTTATGAGTGATGTTTAAACAATCACATAATCAGTTGGCCATTACAGCATCAACTCTTTAAACTGGGTGACCAAAGATTAGTTCCTACCAGTAACTTTGTAATTGTTACAGATGCAACATAAATGCCTGACTTGTCTTTACCCAAGGTTTTTCAAGAGATAAAAGTAAATTCAGAAACAAAGTTCTATGGAAGTTAACTGAAATATTATAAAGAAACATTGTTGGTATTTTTAATTTCTTGCCAGATGAAAAAAATGTTACATTTCTCTCCAAGGATCTCAAAATCAGCAAGATAAAGAAAAATAATCCACCCCTCAAAGTCAACAATAGGCCCATTTACTAACTGACACCCTGAGGACTTTGAAGCCACACTTCTCCAACAATCACTGTATTATACCCATAGAATAATGCCAACCTGTTAATGTGGGGTTTGTTCAATCAATTTGGAATTCAAATCAGAGTAAAGGGGAATAGAATGCTGACCCACTACCAAGTCACTAAGACTAAACCAAACACAAATAAACAAAGTCTTCTTTCCAAAAATAGTGAAAGTAGAATTAAGCATTTAATAAAACTTTGGTCATATTCACCACAGTACAGGGAATGAAAGTTATTTTCAAAATGAAGAAAAATAAGATCCAAGTGAGTTTCAAGAAACAAATGTGATTCATAATATTCTTCAGTTCACCATGGCAACCCACTATAGAACAGACTCATCTTTATAAATTCTTTTTTAAACCCATTAGACTTTAAACTTCACATGTTCAATATGATAGAAACACTCTATAGAGGTTTTTTTAAACACTTTGTACATATTCTAAACAGGTTCTTAACCAAACTCATAAATGTGTTTTAGAAAGACTAAAATCTGAAACTGTACAATCCAATATATTTTCTTATTACTAAAATGTGCCATAAATTAGGTTAATCATCTAGAAAGTGTGGTGATTAGAGTCCATCATTCTTAGTAAAACTAATAAGGAACATGTTTTTAATACACAAAAAGTCATTAGAGAATGAAGATATGAGGGGGAGGGGCATACATTTGTCATGAAATTCTTTGAACAACTCCCAGAGCTATCATAATCTCTTGGATCTATCAAAATTTTTCCTCGTTTCCTTTATCTCTCTTCCCTTTTTTCTCTTTTTTTAGATAATATTTTATTTAAACACCTTGATTACAAACATGATTGTGGTTGGGTTTAGTCATGTAAAGAACACCCACCATCACCAGTACAACATTCCCATCACCAATGTCCCAAATCTCCCTCCTCCCCACCCTACCCCTGCCTGTACTCTAGGCAGGTTTTCCAGTTCCCTCATTCATTCACATGGTTATGGTAGTTCTCAGTGTAGTTATTTGTATAACTGAACTCACCACTCTTTGTGGTGAGCTTCATGAAGTGAGCTGGAAGTTCCAGCCCTCCTCACTTTGTTTCTGAGGTTTGTTGCAAAAATGACTTTTATTTTTCTTAAAACCCATAGATGAGTGAGACCATTCTGCATCTTTCTCTCCATTTTTTCTCTTTTTCTCTATTCTCTTCATCTCTTCATTCTCTCTGCTATTCAGAGTCTTTGTTCCCTTAAATTTGTGAATAGTCATATCAGCACAAAATATAATTAAATGGAATAGAATTACTGAAGATCTTTTAAAGTCCATAATGACTAAATAAAAAATTGTAAATGTCAGACCTTAAAGGTGGGACTACCAGCTTTTTAGATTCCATCAGGCAATATTTCTTTAGATGAAGAACCATGATTACTTAGCCAACTCTAAACTTCATGAAATTTAATCCACTAACTTGAGTTAATAAGAGATAGTATTTTATGGATATAAATAAAAAACTTAAGAGTTTTCAGAGAATCAAGGAATTTGAGGCTTCACACTCATTAAATGTGAAATATAAATTACTCTGTAAATAACATCTGTAAGGTACAAAGATATAAAGAATTGGAATTAGAATACACACTTGTAACCTAGACAGAGATATATAATTTTATATAATTATATTCAAATATTTCTAGTTTTATCATTAAGAACAAAATAAAACTCACATGAAGATAACACACAAAATCTATGTGTTTAAATCAGCAAATAAATACATAGTCTAATATTCTTAGTGGTATTATAAATAGATGGAAAAGGACAGCAATGTGGGACTTGAGCCCAAAACTTCCATGTTTGTACAGCATTATTAAATAATATCACTATCAAAATCTCTTTTTCAATACACTTTGTTAGTCTATATAAAAATGAGTTTAGACTGCAGGACTATATTTGCATCTAAAATAGATGTTTAATAACTAATATTTTGAGTTCCTGTTCTTTCAAAACAAGTACCCTCTGCAATCTTCTTCAGACCAGTTTGAAAACAATCCTCCTCTTTTTCAGTCAAAGCCAAATCCTCAAGCTCAATCTAAACATCCTATCACACCTTATAAAACATATTTCAACAAAATTATTCTGTGTCTAGTGCTTGTAGAATCTGCTTTGAGATAGCAAAACAAGGAAATCATACACTGACCTTTTCCCGCAACACAGCAAAATTGCTTTAACTTACTGAAAATGTTTCTTTAAAAAAATAAAGAAAACAACACCGGACTGGGGAGTTATTTCTTCACTCCCAAAAATAAAAGAGAATGAAACATGAAGTGGATGGAAAAGTTGAGATAAAATCTGATCTAAACCACCTCCAAACTCCTGTCCAATATTCTTAGAACTTCTCTCTGAAGGGTGAAATGTTTGTGCTCTACAAATGCACACCCTAACCTAACTATTTTCTTCTTAACTACTTTTTTTTTGGGGGGGGTCACACCCGGCAGTGCTCAGGGGTTACTCCTGGTTCCATGCTCAGAAATCGCTCCTGGCAGGCACCGGGGACCATATGGGGCACCGGGATTCGAACCGATGACCTTTTGCATGAAAGGCAAACGCCTTACCTCCATGCTATCTCCCGAGCCCCCTTACCTACTTTTTAAACTTTTATTTATTAATTGTTGGTCCACACCCTGCGGTGGTCAGGGGTTAATCCTGGTTAATTTCTGTACTCAGAAATCGCCTCTGACAGTCTGAGGCCCCATATGGATTCCAGTAATCAAACCGGGTCCCTCCCTGGTACGCCACGTGCAAGGCAAACACCCTATTGCTATGCTATCTCTCTGGCCCTCTAACTTAACTTTTAAGATAGGAAAATACCTAACTTTGAAAAATAATAGAAATCCAGAAAGGCAATGGAGAGCTGAGAAAGGAATTGAAGCAAGTAATCTGTATGAAAAAGGGGGTTGGCGATTTATTTTAGGAGTTTTTAAGAACAAGGAATGTTTGGGATTTATGTTGCCTGCAGTTCCAGACAGAAAAATCCTGCTCAACCCTTAGGGGAAAACTCATTAACTTTGTTCAGGAACAGCTTTGTTCCACAGCAGCAGAGGCCATAATAAAACTGAAAGAAATTCATCAGAATCAAATTCCTGTTACTTAATAAACTCCTGACAATCACTATTGTTTGCACAGAGGCCCAAGCCAAGGTTTAGGAAATGACTAATATGGCAACCCAAAAAAGGTGGTTAATTTTAACCATCTCTCTCTCCCTCTCTCACTCTCACTCTCTCTCACTCTCTATCTTTCTTTCTCTCTTTCTCTCTCTCTTTCTCTCTCTCTCCCTCTCTCTCTCTCTCCCTCTCTCTCTGGCTCTCACTCTCTCTCCACCCACACACTGATGTTTTCAGGACAACCTTCAACTTGAGCACACAGATCACTCCTGAAAAGCAGAACAGCAAGGCACACATTTCCTTATGGTACTCATACACTATGCCATTTACTATGGTACTCATATACTATGTATTTACTGTGGTTGTGCTCATTTATTTACTACTTGTGCACATTCTATGGTCCTCACACACACATCTTTTAAATGGGTCATACTCCCTCAATGTCCAGACTGCTTTTCATACACTCAGTAGTAGCACTGGTCTTTCTAGACAGCACAGTCACAGAGATTATGCCCAGCACATTCCTTTTACACTCTAGGTAGAAGCTCAGGCCTTGCATTTTCAAGTTAGGTTTTTCAGTCCTTGCATCACTCCTCTGAGCACCCAAATTATATCATTTCAATGAAATGATCAAATTGTTATGAAGATACAAATTACAAAATTGACTTATGAAGAAATAGGATTCAGTTATAAGAAACAATGAAGTTGGATTAACTAAAATATTTCCAAGCAGAAACTCCAAGTAACATATTTTTAATTATGAGTTCTCTTGAGTATTTAAGGAAAAAATTTTAACAATCAAGGATGGAACATTTACCAACTCACACTACAACATTAATATTACTGATAATAAAACTAAACAAAAATAATGTATAAACACACTTAGATCATCATCCTTCAAGCACAAATTCCTATAAAGAGCATGGTTGGCAACAACTTAATAATCACAAATTTACAAAATAAATTTGTGTCAGAAAACATTGTTTTTATTTTTAATTCCTTAACTCTAATAAAAATTTGATTAAGTTCCTCAGGATAATCTTCTTATTTTAAGATATGCATGCTAAAGTGTTTAAGCATTTTTATTATTTTTAAATGTTGAAAAATCAATAAGAATGTTTGAAATAATATTTTTAAATGATAAATGCAGATAGTGAAGGAAAGTTATTCCTACCTTTAGGCTATTCTGCTTAGTATTTTAAATAAAACTATGAAAATTACTGTTAAAGTTATTCTTGCCTTTCTTGCTTATTACTTTAAATAAAATTACAGTAGGATCAAATTACAGGTACTTTTTACCTATAACAGTGGATAAAATTTTACAAGGAAAATTTTAAACTGACCATATCAAATACTTCTGACAACATATTTTAAATGAACTTAAGCATTTCTGACTCCCAGTCTTCAAAGTATAACAGTTGACAAACAGTTGAAAGTGTCTTCAGAGTTGAAATATTTTTTTTTATTTTTGAGCCAAAATTAGCATTTCAGGAGCTGGAAAAATGGTATAGCAGGTAAGGTGCTTGCCTTGCATGTGGTCAACCAGGGTTTAATCCCCAGAAACCCATATAGTGCCTCAAGCAACTCCAGGAATAACTATAAGTTCATGTCCAAGAGTAAGCCCTGAGCACAGTAGGATGTGATAACCCCTAAAAAATGCAAATTGTTTATCCAAGCGACATTAAAATGTTTTTTAAAATCTACACATAAAATGCTATAGTAACTTTATTAATAATCACCAATAATTGGAAGCAATAGAAATGTTCGTTCTTTCAACTGAGAAAGAAATAAACATATTATTATACATCTGTAGAATGGAATATTTACCAGTATTAAGATAAACAAACTAAATTTAGTCCATTATATTTTCATGACCATCCAATGTACTAAATTAACTGGAAAAAAAGCCAGACTCCAAAGTTCTAGAAGACATAATTACATTTATGTGATATTTTACAAAAAAAAAAATTTACAGGAACCAAAAATAGATTGGTGTTAGACTTGGTGAAAAAATAGGGGTTAATACTTTGTTAATATAAAGTTAGTTGATTATATGGAAAACTATCTTAGAAAGATGAGACTGATTGATCAAAATAGAGGGGCCATAGAGATAGTACTGCAGGTAAAGCATTTGCTTGTATGCATCTAACTTGTATTTGATCATTGATATACTATAGAGTCTCCTAAGCCAGTAGGGTATGATTCCTGAAGCAGAGACAGGCATAAGCCCTGAGCAAATCAGAGTTTGGCATAAAAAAGCAACAACAAAGTACATTGTTTCTAAAAATATCAAATAACTCCTCTATAAAAGTCCTCTAATGTAATGTTACTCAGAATAAAAAGCAATTTTATTACAAATGCTTTGAAGGTACTGTCCAGTTTTCTTTCAGCTCTTTAATTTGTTAATCTCATCCTTTTCCAAGGTCAGTTTCAACCATGTTGGACATTGAAAACCTACTAAGCATGTCTCTGCATCAGAAACTGGACTTCGTGGTTCCTCTGAGCAAGTGGCTTTGATGACTGTCCTTTTTATGACGTAAGACTTTTATCTGCATAATTTTATCTTACTTTGGTTTTTTTTTCTCTGTGTTACTTTTAACTATTAAACATATGATTCATTCTGTGTTGTTTATATTGTACATTTTATGCTCTGTTTAAAAAAGTTATAGGTTTCTGGGAATTTATTCACAACTATCAAGTCACATACACATACTAATACAGTAGAAAATATAGTGCTACTAAATATTTGAATAAATGAGTGACACTATAATAAAAGAGCATTAATTAAACTTTGTATTCATAGTAACTTGTTAACTTTTAATAGCACAATTTACAAGAGCCTGAAAGAGCCCAGGGTAAAGCACTTGACTTACATACAGTTACACCCAGTTTGATGTCTGGCAACAAAACCTACCAGGAGTATCTGAGTACAGAGCCATAAGTAACTTCTGAGTGCTAGTGGAAATTATTTATTAATATTATTGAAGAATCAGTCCTTCATTCTAGGTCCATTTTTATGAGGCAAATGAAAATTATGTTGGGCCCGGGAGATAGCATGGAGGTAAGGTGTTTGCCTTTCATGCAAAAGGTCATTGGTTCAAATCCCGGTGCCCCATATGGTCCCCCGTGCCTGCCAGGAGCAATTTCTGAGCATGGAGCCAGGAGTAACCCCTGAGCACTGCCAGGTGTGACCCAAAAACAAAAAACAAAAAAAATTACTTTAAAATAAGTATCACTATTTCTTTATAAACAAAAGATTGTCTAATTCCACTAAACCTCATATATGAAAAAGAATAGAAAGTCTGTGTAAAGTACAGGTGGGGGCAGGGTGGGGTGGAGGGATATTTGGGACATTGGTGATGGGAATGTTGCACTGGTAATGGGGTGTCCTCTTATATGTTTGAAACCCAACCACAATCATGTTTGTAACCATGGTGTTTAAATAAAATATTATTTAAATAAATAAATAAAAAGAAAAAGAAAGAATAAATATGTGATCTTTGTCTTTTGTGAAGTCTATTCCTAGCATCTTCTTCTTAACTACCAACTGCCAGAGTTTCAGTTCTTTTCCACTTCTAGTCATCCTTGCTCTTTCACCTCCATTGTCTCAGAATATACCACATTTGTCACACCACACTGATTTTTATTTCATAAATATCTTAATTTTTAGAACAAACAAACTATAATGTAGAAGTAATCTCAGGATTAAGGAAATGTTAAATTATGCTCTATTTCCTACTCTAGCACTAGGCTTGGGAAGTTTAAAAATATTTACTGATTTGAATATACATTCATTCACTAAGTTGAATGTAAATGGTCTCACTGAGTTGAATGTAAATTGAACCTAAAACAGGAAGCATTGAATTTTTGGGAGCTTATTGGTCTACTAGGACCTGCCAGCAATAATTCCTAAGCACAGAACCAAGACTAAGTCTTGAGCACAGTTGGGTGTGTCCCCAAAGCAAAAGCAAAAAGTAAATCATAAGAAGATTGATGTACTTGAAGTCTTAAAAATTGTGTATTTTGATGCTGGAGAGGTGGCGCTAGAGGTAAGGTGTCTGCCTTGCAAGCGCTAAACAAGAAAGGACCATAGTTCGATCACCCGGTGTCCCATATGGTCCCCCCAAGCAAGGGACAATTTCTGAGTGTTTAGCCAGGAGTAACCCCTGAGCATCAAATGGGTGTGACCAAAAATTGTGTATTTTAATGAAAAATTGTAAGTGGATTATACTGCCCATATAATACATGTATATTATATGGTATACATACGATGATATATACTCAAAGAATCAAACTAAATATTCTGAAATAAACAAATACCATTATTTAAACTTTTTAGAGCAATTAAAAATTTATTGGATTTATTTTAGATGTGTATTTCATATATTAATGAAACTTTCAGAAAGAGAAGACATTGGAAAGTTCTGAATTGGATACAAGTCCAATAAAAAGAAAGATTAGTTTTTAAAGTGTTACATAGGAATTGTTCTTGAAAAAGCAAAGAACAAGCATATGAAAAAACTTCCAAATCACTTTATATTAGGAATAACTTTTTGTAATTAATTTCTATTTTGGCATATGTTATTTAGATAAAGCTAAATGTTTCAGCTCATCGAAGGGCAAGCATAAAAGAAAAAATTTAAAATGTGCCTCCATTATAGTTCAATGTGTTATAGAGCCTTTCTAATTAATTTTTTCACTTACACTGTGAAATAGTCTATAGATTCCTATTTAACAGACTATTTACTATTTACAAATTATATTCACATTATATTTCCTATTATAGACCTGTGATGATGTTGATGATGATGATTTTACCAATAACTCAAAATGCCTTGAACCTCTCATTTCTAAAGGAATTAATTTAAAAATGTAAGGTACCATGTCACACCACAGAGAATGGCACACATCACAAAGAATAAGAACTACCAGTGCTGGTGGGGATGTGGAGAGAAAGAAACTCTCATCACTGCTAGTGAAAATACCATCTAGTTCAACCTTTATGGAAAATAATATGGAGATTCCTCAAAAGACTGAAAATTGTGCTCTCGTATGATCCAGTTATACCACTCCTAGGAATATACCATAGGAACACAAAAAATAGAAAAATGTCTTCCTCACATTCATTGCAACTCTATATTCATTGTAACTCTATCTAGAGAATCTGGAAACAACCAAGATACCTTCAACAGATAAGAAATGGTACATATACACAATGGAATATTATGCATCTGTCAGAAAAGATGAAGTCATGAAATTATCCTATATATGGATGTACATGGAAACTATTATGCTGAGTGAAATAATTCAGAAGGAGAGGGAGATACGGCATAGTCTCACTCACTTATGTGTTTTATGAACAATATGCCAGAGACAATAGAGATGAGAGCTGGAAGGACTATGAACCTTACCACAAAGAGTGATGAGTGCATTTAGAGAATAAACTACACGAGCATCTATCATGACAATGTTAATGAGTGAGAGAAGTAGAATGCCTGACTCAGTTACAGGCATGGGGTGATAGAAAGGTTGCACTGGTGAAGAGGGGTGTTTATGACTGAAACCCAACTCCAATTATGTTTGTAGTCATGGTACTTAAATAAAGATATTATTTTGAAAAAAAATATGACCCTTCTATAATAGTATTCTAGTATATATTCTCATAAGTACCTTCTTTTTTTTTGGTTTTTGGGTCAAAAACCTGGCAGCGCTCAGGGGTTGCTCCTGGCTCTATGCTCTCTATGCTCAGAAATTGCCCCTGGCAGGCACAGGGGACCATATGGGATGTGGGATTCGAACCACTGGCCTTCTGCATGACAGGCAAACGCCTTGCCTCCATGCCATCTCTCCGGCCCCCTCATAAGTACCTTCTATGAAGCATCAGTGAACACAGCACAATAATCAATAGGGAATATTGTTTTCTCCACAAAGACAACCATACTCTGTCATTTCATTAGCTCTTATCAGCTGGGATGACCACTTCTAATACTGCCTTTTATCAACTACTGTTGGTCCTGCCGTTCAGTAATTTCAATGTATTTCAATATTTCCTTAATTATAACAATCCCTCTCTTCTCTCTCCTCTGAACTTATACCTTTCTAATGGTCACCATTTTATACCATAATGTTTATCATAATGTTTGTCTTAATTCTTCTTCACATCCCAACCTCACTTGGTTTTGTTACAACTGACATCAAGCCTATCATAATGTAAAATTTTTCAAAATCATGTACTCAATGTACCTTGATTTATAAAGCTTGCCAAATTCTATGAAAGAAAAACAGTATTGAATCAAAAATGTTGATCTTCTTAACAATCTAAAGCTAGTCAGGTACTCAAGATATTTTTCAAAGCCTGCTACAAAGATCAGTAAGAAAAAAAAATAATGGCTTCATGTTTTTAATCTCCCTTAAATCCCTCAAAGCACAAATAGTCAGAAAACGTGTTTTTGATTGCTTGTTTGGTGACAACACCTGGCAGTGCTCAGGATTTACTCTTGACTTTGTGCTCAGAAATCATTCTTGGCAGGTTCAGGGGACCACCTGGGAAATGGAGGTTTGAACCTGGGTCAGCAGCGTGCAAGGCAAAAGCCCTACCCATCGAAGCTATTGCTTCGATCCCAGCTCAAAGTATTTTTGAAGAACACTTTACTGAGGGAAAGGCATTAATCTGAATGTCATCAGATAAATAAATAGGTTACATATCTTTAAATTTTTAACTGCAGCTTAATGATGTAAATAGCATTGTTTTATATTGAGAAGAGTAACATAAAATATCTTAAATTTTTCTAGAACTGTGTCATTATTTAAATGAAAATATGTTAAAGTCTGAAAGACAAAAGGTGCAACTCAGCAATGCTATTTAATAAAATGACAAGCAAACATAGGAGAGCTTCCAGCCTGAAAATGCAGTTCACTTTATGAGTTTTCAGAACTAAGACCACACTGTGTCAGTGAGTCACTTGACCTATGTTTTCATTAATAGAGCCACCTGTCTAAATTCCAAATGCTTCACATAGGAGTCACACAATGTTTAAAGGTCAATGATCAGGGAGAATCAAATGACAAGTGAATTATAGTTATGTCCTTTTGCTATGCTAGAAATTCCAGAAAACCAATATTTCTAGATAATAGTTGAACAGCATATTAAACTTTACTTCTACTTTCAGAGCCCAGAATGGAGCACAGAGGTAGAGTCTTGCCTTACATGCAAGAGACGTTGGATTCAATTTTAGACACTAGCAAAAAAAAAAAAAAATAAGTTTAAAAAAAAAGGAGAAAAAGATACTCTTTTCCTACTCTGCAGTCTATTTCTTTCTATTTGATAAATATTTGGAGTAAGTTTACATGTAGATCTAAATATTAAAAAAAAATACAATTTCGGGGCCCGAGAGATAGCATGGAGATAAGGCGTTTGCCTTTCATGCAAAAGGTCATCGGTTTGAATCTCGGTGCCCCATATGGTCCCCCGTGCCTGCCAGGAGCAATGTCTGAGCATGGAGCCAGGAGTAACCTCTGAGCACTGCCGGGTGTGACCCGAAAACCAAAAAAAAAAAAAAAAAAAAAAAAAA
>PVKC010016594.1:0-20695 GCA_004027635.1 Crocidura indochinensis
TCACAGATCACTCTTTATGTGACTCAGGGGACACATAAACAGTGGGGTGCCAGGGATCAAGCCAGGGTCTGTTTCATGAAAAGCAAGTATATGAAAGTATTTACTTTAATGTTATAATATACTATTGCACATATACTTTACTATTTTCTATTGCATGCATAATACTATTGCATTACACTTTAGATTTTATTTCCCATCTTTCTTGGAGAAATCCTTCATTGAATTGAAAAATCATTTTATATGTTTAATGGTTAAGTAGTTTTTGGTTTTGATTTTTAGCCACACCCAGCAGCTCTCAGGGGTTATTCCAGGCTGTATACTTAGCTATTACTCTTGTTCGTGCTTGTGGGACCATATGCAATGTGAGTGATTAAACTTCAGTGAGTCACTTTCAAGACAAGTACCTAAATACCTGGATATTTCTTTATTCTTATGTATTTTTACCTTTGTTAAGAAATATTTCCAGCAATATGCTTATATTTCTATTGAGATTCTATCTTTTTTACTTTTAAAAATATTTTATTTGGTTGTGACTATTGTGTTTAGTACATGTGTTTTAGATAGTTAGATATATCATAGTTATGCAAATTTATTTATTTCTTCTGGGCTCAGGGATTACCGTTGACTCTGCATTCAGAAATTGCTCCTGGCTCTGGGGACCATATGGGATGCCGGGGATTGAATCTGCAGAAATTAAAATTGCCACTTGCTTGGGGTCTATATGGGATGCCGAGGATTGAACACACATTCGTCCTGGGTCAGCTGCGTGCAAAGCAAATGCCCTACCACTGTACTACCACTCTGGCACCAGTTACTCGTTATATAAATCCAGAAATCACTGAAGACATAGTCCAGTCTTTGAATTTGACAGAGAAAGAAACTGCGGCCTAAAAAAATAAAGGTACCTATTCTAATTAGCAGGGAGACCACAATTTGAACAAAAATATCCAAACTTTAATAACTTTTCTATTATCGTATATTGAAAATTAAGTCCTGAAGTACGCAAGGTAATACAGGGTCTAATACACTTGACTTATACAGAACAGAACTGAGTTAATCTCTGGGAACATGTAGTTTCCTGTTTATCGTTGGAGATCATTCCTAAGCACAAAACCAGAAATCACCTTGAGCACAGCCAGATGTGTGTGTACCAAACTCCACAGATAATCTTTTGTTCTTTCTATTATAGGATTCAAAATCTTTGGGTGGGAAATACCTTAGTGACATATATATTGTAATATCAAGTGAAGAGTAATGCATGATGAGTCCCATTAACTCTCTAAAGAAAAATAAACTCATTAAATAACAAAGCCAAGCAAAATTTAAATGTATTTTCTTTTTATTTCAGCTTTTATGTTTCTGTCAGTAGCTTTATTATATTCATTTAATAGTCCTGAAACTTCTTTTCTATATTTATTTAAAGATTTTCAAAATCAATTATTTCCTTTAATAAAAGAATAAAACCTTTATTTTAAGAAAATTATTTATATTGAACAGTAAAATTAACTTATAAAACATAACTGTCAATGCAATAATATTTTTATACATAAAATCTTTATTTAAGCACAAGCATGATTGTAGTTGGGTTGCAATAATAAAAGGAACACCCCCCCTTCACCAGTGCAATATTCCCACCATCCATACCCCAGTCCCTTCTCCACCTCTGCCTGTATTTGAGACAGGTGTTCTACTTCTATCACTCATTAAGATTGTCAATATAGTTGTTAGTGTAGTTATTTCCCTAATTGCACTCTTCACTCTTTGTGGTGAGCTTCATATTGAGTGCTGGTTTTTCCTTCCTTGATCTTTATTGTCTCTGGCCATTATTACAATAATGTCTTTATCTTTTAAACACAGAGATGAGTGAGACTATTCTGAGTCCATTATTCTCCATATGACTTATTTCAATCAACATAATAGATTCCATGTTCATCCATGTATAGAAAAATTTCATGACTTCATCTATCCTGATGGCTGCATAATGTTCCATTGTGTATATGTCCCACGGTTTCTTTAGTCATCCAATGTAATAACATTTATATTGATATTTTATAGTATAGAAGAAATGCTACTTTTATTGATTGTTTAAAAACTGTTTACTAGTTCCATATGACTGATCTAGAAACTGAGGCTATGTGAATATAAGCTAGTTGAAAGACAAGTTGGTACATAATGAGATGTATTGTTAAGAAATCCCATTTTACCCATAACTCATTGCATGAGACCTTGATTCTACCTCTTAGTAAGGAAACTATTTTAAGAGCATATTTATGGTACTTTGCTTTTCCTGATTTCTATTGTAGGTCTTATAAATATTCCCATTACTATTTTTCATTATTTTTAATTAAATAATTTTTATTTTGACCAAAGTGTATTACACATCTTTCACAGTAATATTTTAGATACATAGTGCCATTGAATCAGGGGCATTCCTACCACCAGTGTTGTCCTCCCTCCACCCCTGTTCCCAACATGCATCCCATACCCCTTTCCTTTGACTCCAAGGGTGCATGTATAAGTGGTCCATTCTGTGTCTAGTTAGTTGTTTTGAATCCGTTGTCATTGGCTTTGGATTTGGTGTTTAAGTCTGATCATTTTTTATTTCTACTCAATGTTCATACAACCAATGTTCTTGGTACCCTTCATTATTTCCCCATCAATTTGTGAGGCAGAACAAGATGTTCCAAATTATGTGGTTCTGTTTGGAGGAATGAAAACAAAATAGCAGGGAAGGAAGGAGGCAAATACCAAAAAAAAGCAAAAAACCGGAAGAGTCATTCTAGAGGCTATCAATATAGATTTAAGAGAAGAAAGGAAAAAAGGAAGAAAAACATAAAAACCATGCAAAAAATCAAACAAAATTTTAATTTTTATCATGAAAATTATAACTTTTATAAGGCTCCTTCACCTTTTTTACACAACACTCTGTTTCCTCATTGGTAAATTTAATTCTATTCACCAGTGTGATAGATATTTTTAGGTGCTAAATTTATTTAAACATCTTGATTACAGATATGGTTGTGATTAGGTTTCAGTCATGTAAAGAAAACCCCTTTCACCAGTGCAACATTCCCATCACCAGTGTCCCAAATCTCCTTCCGCCCCACCCCAACCCCACCTGTACTCTAGACAGGCTTTCCAGTTCCTCATTCATTCACATGATTATGGTAGTTCTCTGTGTAGTTATTTCTGTAACTGCACTCACCACTCTTTGTGGTGAGTTTCATGAAGTGAGCTGGAAGTTCCAGCCCTCCTCTCATTGTCTCTGAGGATTGTTGCAAAGATGACTTTTATTTTTCTTAAAACCCATAGATGAGTGAGACTATTTTGCATCTCTCTCTCCCTCTGACTTATTTCACTCAGCATAATAGACTCCATGTACATCCATGTATAGGAAAATTTCATGACTTCATCTCTCTTGACAGCTGCATAATATTCCACTGTGTATATGTACCACAGTTTCTTTAGCCATTCATCTATTGAAGGGCGTCTTGATTGTTTCCAGAGCCTGGATATTGTGAAAAGTGCTGCAATAAACATAGGTGTGAGGAAGGAGTTTTTATATTGTATTCTTGTGTTCCTAGGGTATATCCCTAGCAGTGGAATAGCTGGATAGAATGGGAGCTCAATTTCCAGTTTTTGGAGGAATCTCCATATTGCTTTCCATAGAGGTTGGACTAGACAGCATTCCCACCAGCAGTGGATATGAGTTCCTTTCCCTCCACATCCCAGCCAGCACCGATTGTTCTCATTCTTGTGATGTGTGCCAATCTCTGTGGTGTGAGATGGTATCTCATTGTTGTTTTGATTTGCATCTCCCTGATGATCAGTGATGAGGAGCATTTTTTCATGTGACTTTTGGCCATTTGTATTTCTTTTTTATCAAATTGTCTGTTCATTTCTTCTCCCCATTTTTTATGGGATTAGATATTTTTTTCTTGTAAAGTTCTGTCAGTGCCCTGTATATTTTGGATATTATCCCTTTATCTGATGGGTATTGGGTGAATAGTTTCTCCACACGATGGGTGGCTCTTGTATCCTGGGCACTATTTATTTTGAGGTGCAGAAGCTTCTCAGTTTAATGTATTCCCATCTGTTGATCTCTGCTTTCACTTTTTTGGAAAGTGCAGTTTCCTCCTTGAAAATGCCTTTAGTCTCAATGTCATGGAGTGTTTTACTGATGTGTTGTTCTATATACCTTATGGTATCAAGTCTGATATCAAGGTCTTTAATCCATTTGGATTTTACCTTTGTACATGATGTTAACTGAGGTCTATGTTCACTTTTTTGCAAGTGGCTAACCAGTTATGCCAGCATCACTTATTGAAGAGGTTTTCCTTGCTTCACTTAGGATTTCTAGCTCCCTTGTCAATAATTATGTGATTGCATGTCTGGGGAGCATTGTATGAGAACTCAAGCCTATTCCACTGATCTGAGGGTCTGTCTTTATTCCAATACCATGCTGTTTTGATAACTATTGCTTTGTAGTACAGTTTAAAGTTGGGGAGAGCAATGCCTCCCATACTCCTTTTCCCTAGGAGTGCTTTAGCTATTTGAGGGTGTTTATTTTTCCAGATGAACTTCATAAGTGTTTGATTCACGTCTTTGAAGAATGTCATGGGTATCTTTAGAGGGATCGCATTAAATCTGTACAATGTTGCATGAGTTCAGTTATCTAACATTACACCTTTTCCTTCTCTCATTTTATGCCATATAGTTTACTCTGGTTCCTTCCATTATGTTGCTAATGACATTATGTATTTTATAGCTGTATAATTTTCCATGGTTCTGCATCTTTAGCCAGAAATATGGCATCATCATTCTAGATTCTTCTGTACTTTATGTATTATTAAAATGTAATACAAATAGGTGCACATACGATTTAAGTTAATTTTTCACAGTCTATATACAGATACCCAGATGTGACTTTTCTAGGTCATATGATCTCTTCATTCAGCCTCAGGGAGCTTCAAACTGTTCCCCAAAATATATGCTATTAATCCCATACCCTCTAAGACTGCAGTGTTTCATTCTTAGAGATGTGGGATGGTATCTAATTATGTTTTTGATTTGCCTACTATTCACCAACCGCTCAGATGTCTGGTGACCATCACTGTGTCCTCTATTAGAAAAGATCCTATTCACATTCTCTGCTAAATTTTGTTACCAGTTTTCATTTACATGGATTTTTATGTACCTTGACTATTAACCTTTTATCCAATTTATAATATGCAATTTATTTTTCTCATTTAGTTGGCTATTTTATTTATGTTTTAATTTTCTCTGGTTAGACAAAATATTTTCAATTCAATACAATTCCAATTGATTATATTTGCTTTTGATTTCCCTTGCATTTATGGTTCAGTACCTAATTATTTCTCTAGTATTGATGTAATAGAATGTTTTCCAAGTTATCTTTCATGTGCTTTGTGGTTTTGGGTATCACATCTATGTCTTTAGTTCATTCTAAATTTATTTTTGTATACGTGATTAGAAAACACTCCCATTTTAGTAATTTGTATGTTCTATAGTTTACAAGTCACTTATTTATTTTACATCATTAATGCCTGAGGTTATTACTTTTCTTTTCACATTTTACTACCTGTTTTTTTTGGGGGGGCACACCCGGTGACACTTAGGGGTTACTCCTGACTATGCTCTCAGAAATCGCTCCTGGCTTGGGGGACCATATGGGACACTGGGGGATCGAACCGCGGTCCGTCCTAGCTTCAGCAAGGCAGACCCCTTAATGCTCCACGCCAGCGCTCAGACCTCACATTTTACCACTTGTATAGATACTTCAGAAAGAATGGTTTATATCTAATTAAAGCTATGAGTTCCATAGCCAGGAGCAACAATATTTGAGAGGATGTTCATTAGTAGCATTTTATTATGTTGTTCTCTCTATTTTAACTTAACATAACACATGAATAGAAAGTTTTATAGATAATTTATATTTTTTCTTATTTGATATTTATATTTCACAATAAGTCATCACCTTTTGGTTTGGACGTTTTGTACTTGTAGAAGTTGGAATTCTTAATTACAATATGATAAAAGTTTTCTACATTAGAGAAATATTGAGGGAACATTCATATAAAGTTTTATTTCTTTGTAATTAACACAATACTCTATTTTGAGGTCTAAATTCATTCAAATTATCTAGTGTGAAAACAATAAAAATTTAAAAGATTTTCAAGTAAAATTATATAAGTAAAATGAAAAGCTTATAGACTAATCAAATTAAAACATGTTATTTAAGTAATACAATGCTAAAACGTGGTCATTTTTCCATTTTTAAATAATTAGTAGAAAATAACAGATTTCACTGATTACATAAGTGATTCAGCATGGGAATGGCATATCTGAATTTAAAAATATATACCTAATTACATTAACCCACTCAGTTTTTATTTGAAAATGATTGAAAAATATGTGGAAGGTCATATGCTAATATAATGCTTAATCATAAGTGTTTTTGTCTTCAAGAAGTTGACAGTGATAAGAGGAAAAAATGTATCACATGCAGAGAATGAATGTATATGATATCTCTGTCCTATTCAGAATCTAGCTCTCCTACTGCTGTTTTTGTGGACAGCACACAAACATGAGGGTAAATCAGAATAGTCATTTAAAAAAGTATAGATTTTATTGAAATTACAAATTGAGGGGCTGGAGCAATAGCACAGTGGATAGGACATTTGCCTTGCACACGGCCTACCGGGTTTGGTTCCTGGCATCTCATATGTTTCTCCGAGCCTACCTTGAGTAATTTTGGAGCACAGAGCCTGGACTAACCTGAGTGTCACCAAGTATAAACAAAAACAAAAAAAATGCAATTTTGTAGAATTAGTGGCATATGATGTCTACCAGGCTATGACAATCTACCGTGCTATGGCAATCCTTTTAGAAACATGTCAAAAAATTTCCTTTCAGACAGTATCTGTCACAAATAATATGGCTACTATGCTTGCTCTGCATGACTGCTTTCATGATCCTATGTAATATGAAGGCTACTTGAGAGGATCTTGATTTTGTCATGCACAGAACTGAATGATTTTAATGCCGTCAAGCTTGAACTGATCTTTCAAATACACCTCGAAAATTATAACTCACTATATTTGCATATTTAAAACTCCAAACTACATACTTCATTATCTTTCTGATTCTAGATTATTGTATATGGAAGACTAATCACTGACCTCGAGCCATGCTATATTCTTACCTTAATGTACTATTACAACGTGATCTACTGGAGAATTTTGAATGGCAAGAAAAAACCTTATTCACATACCTATCTCATTTAAGTCAACTTCTCAAATTTTAGTAGAGGAAAAATATGAAAGTTCTGACTACAGAGCTTTTTTTATCTCTTCATTCTGTCTGTCTGTCTGCTCTCTTACTCATATGTCTTCTGATGAGGATGTCAGTAAAGATTATGACTGTCATAATTAATAATTAATATAGAAGATAAACTTAAATGCTAACAATGACAATAAAACTTATGAAGCTTTAGGGGAGGGACTACATAACTCAGTCCTCTTTTTATTCTTGTACTGGAGCTCAAACCCAGGTCCCATGTACTCAAGATATGTACTTTGCAATTGATATACATCCCCATTCCCAGCACCAAATACTTGTCTTCATAGGAATTTTCAGATATATTCTCTATGTGTATTTATCAGTTTAATTTATAGCATCTTGTGATGAATTTCTCTGCATATTGATATATAAGAATACTATGCTTATGACTCCTTTAATTATCACTATCTCACCCTTCTTATGATTATGGATGCTTTTATACTGATTCATTTTGCTATTCCCCATTGAGATATAACTATCATTGAATAATACATTGTAAGTCAAACTGGCATAATGTATGAAGAGTGTTATTTGGATAAAATGAGAGGTGTTAAAATGAGAATCACTAGATTTTAGAATAGGCTAGACCAATATTCTAATTCTTGAGGGAATATTACCATTAAGGTTGAAGAACTAAATATATAATGTCTACTTTTGGTCATCTAGAAAGTTTTTAGTTTTAAAATTTTGTCATATACTATACATTCATAACAAATATACATACCAAAAAGTTGCTATAATAAAAACAATTTTGTTATAAAACAAAACTTTGGGGAAGAAGATATAACACAGTAGGTGGAGCTATTGCCTGGCATGTTGTCAGCACAAGTTTGATCCCTGGAATCCCATATGGTCCACTGAGCTCAGCCACACATAATTCCTTAGTACAGAGCTGGTGTAAACTCTGAGAACCATTGGTGTGACCCTAAACCAAATATAAACAACAACAAAAAAGCTTCTCTGAACATTTTTACTCTATTAATCTTACAATAGGTACACCAATCAATTAATCCATTATATAAACAATACCAACATAATCGAATATAAATCTAATTAAAATTTTTGAAACATACAGAATTTCAGTTTTGACTTATAAAAACAACATTGTATGATTCTAAATAATATATATATATTTTTTTTTCTTAGTGTGCTGATTACATAAGGTAATAAGCATTGGCAGTAACTCCACATTGGTCCACGTAAGCAGCAGTGTAAGGCCAACACGGAGAAACATGATAACGATATTGGAAAATAAATGGATGGTTTTGTAATATAAAATCTTGATTCCTCCCTGATAAATCAGAACTGGTTGAAATTTCTCTTCAGTTGAAATCTTATTAAAATCACGTGATCTTTAAATAATGGACTGAACTGTGAAGAAATAGAAAGCTAGGGAGTTAAATGTAGAAGTGTGTTTTTATGCTTAATCAAATTTAGTTAAGTCTAAATCAAATAAATTTGGCTAAAACCAGACAAAGTCCCATCCTAATGAGACAGTCAGTGGACTCTGTTAATTGCTCTGTCTGCCTAGAGAGCATTATGATTAATTTTGCAAATGACACTATGTATATAAAATAATACAAATGGAAAATTGACATCAAATATAATTTCACTATGAGAAAAAAGTCTATTACAATAATTATTTCAGCATTGCTAAATTGTATATGTAACATTTTAGAGTGCTCTGGCACCTGAATAAAGTTATTCAGGGAACTAGTTGGTCACTATGAAACAGTTTGTGGAAATATCACAGGATAGAAAGTTCTAATTTGTTTGTTTATTTATTATTTATTTATTTGTATTTAGGCCACACCTGGTAGTATTTAGGATTACTGCTGGCTCTTTGCTCACTAATTACACCTGACTATACACAGAGTATATATGAATGCTGGGGCTAAGTCCTGAATAAACTGCCTGCAAAGCAAGCACCCTTCCCACTATGCTATCTCTTCAAATCCTTCAATTCCACTTTAAAGTATACCCACCTTCTAACAAAATCTTATAATATTCCTAGTTTATAATCTAGACATATTTTGAAGTACTTAAAGCATAAAGGTATGGTATTCATAATAACACACTCTCCTTTTCTTTGTTTTGCGAGGAGGCCACATCTGGTGATGCTCAAGGATTAATCCTGGATCTTCACTCAAAAATTACTCCAGGTGTTGCTTGGGGGACTGTTTGGAATACAGAGGACTGAATTTGGGTTGGCAAGTGCCTTACCCACTATATTATCATTCCAGCTCTAATGCATACTACACATAATCTAGTCTGCATATGGCTAGTCTTTTAGAGCTTTCTAGTAAAGGGGCAGTACAGCCACTTTAAGAACAATTAGAGCTCTTAATACCTGCAACTAATTGCTAAGGTTTATTTTTTTGTAGTCAGGTTCAATGCCACTTGATAGAAGAAAACAAACACAAAACTTATTAGATATTTTAAGTTGTTTCTAAGAGGTTTGACATTTTAAGTATACATATTCTAAACGATCTTAAACTGAAAAGCATAAATAGTATGAAATGTTGAAGTCCAAATATAAAAACATATGTATAGCATGTGTATCTTGAAAAAATTATTTTCACTGCCATATTTCATTAACATAGTCACCTTAAATCTTATCTACCTCAAAGACACAATTTTTATCTTATTTTAGTGGCAGAGTAGTCGTTCATTGAGCATAATCCTTTTTTATTGAAGCATCATAAACTACAATGTTCAAAAGACATTTTTAATTGAGTTTCTTGCATACATTGCTCCAACACCCATTCCTTCATTAATCTCCAGTATACTCCACTAAAATTCAGTTTCACTCCTACATTCATTTTCCCCTCCCAAACTATTATAGTGTTACCTTCTCTAACATATCCCCTCATCCCACATCTCTGCCCAGTGGCAAATTTCCTACAGGAAAATAGTTCTCCTGCTCTTCATTTTCTACTGTGACTGGGCATTTGTTATTTCCCTGTGAAGTTCCTTTATAGCCCTTTATATATGAAATCTGCTAAAGCAAATTGCACGACTTTAATTTGACTTTTCATTTTATTATGCCTATCTTTTCTTTATCTTTTCTTTATTCAGTCATTTGTTAATGGACATTTGGTTTGTTTCCATATATTCTCTACTGTATATAAACCTACAATGAGCATAGGTGTGCGAATGTCTTTTGTCCATTATAATTTGGGATCCTCAGAGTATAATTCCTCAGAGTTGATGATTCATATTGAAGCTCAATTCCTAACTTTTTTATTTAAGGAATGTCTATACTGACTTCTTAATGACTTGACCCATTGACATTCCCATCAGCAGTGAATGAAACTTCAATGCTACTGCTGTTCTTATCTCTGTGTTGTGAGGTGTTTTTTGTTGTTTTGTTTCTTTATTTGTATTTCCCTGGTGATTAGTGATGTAGAGCATTGTTTCACATGATTTTGGGCCATCCATATATGATCTTTAAGAACGTTCCTCCTTTATATATCTTGACTATTAAATCTTTATTGGATGCATGGTAGGCAAATTACTTATCCCAGTATGTGAGCTTTCTTTGTATTCTGGTCATCATTTTTATTGAGGTACAAGAGATTCTTAGTTTAATATAGTCCCTTTGTTTAATTTATTTTTACTTGCTTGGTTAGTGGCATTTAATCCTTAAAAATGACTCTGGCTTTAATGTCACAAGGTATTCTACCAATATTTTTCTCTGTGTAATGTATGAATTCAGGTCAGATGTCTAGATATTTAATCTATTTTTATTTGACTTTAATGCAAGGTACTAGAAAGACATCTGAGATCAACTTTTTGCATGTAGCTGATTAGTTTTCCCAGCAGAACTTTTTTAAGGCTATCCTTGTTTCATTTCATATGTTTTGCTTCTTTCTCAAAGATTAACTCACCATACACCCAAGGAATTGACTCTGTGTTTTCTATTCTTTTCTATAGTTATGAAGATCTGTCCTTATTCTAGTACCTTTCACTTTAATTATTACCACTTTATAGTAGTTTTAAGTTGGGGAATGCCTAATTCTCTCAAGGATTATTATAGCTATTTAGAAAAACTTTTTGTTCCATATATATTTCATAAGTATCTTCTATTTCTTTGAAAATTGTCATATGTATACTTTCAGGGACTACATTAAATCTGTGTAATGCTTTTGGAAGTATTGTCATATTGATTATGTTAATTCTCCCAATCTATGTACAGGGAATATGTTTCAATTTCTTTGTGTCTTCTTTTTTGTATCTTTTTTTTAAATAGTGTTTTGTAATTTTCTTTGTATAGGTATTTCAATTCTTTAATAGGCTGATTTCTAAGTAGTTGATTTTATAGGAAAAAATGTGAATGGAATTGTTTTTAACATCTTTTCTATTTCATCATTTGATATAGAAAAGCCATGGACTTTTGTCTGTTAACTTTGTAGCCTTCCACATTACTATACAAATCTAATATTTCTAGGATCTGTTTCTGGACTCGACAGTTATCTAGATATTGTAACACATAGTACACAAATACTGAGGACAATATTTAGAAAATGAAGGAAAGGAAGATGTTGAATTAGCACTAATTGCAAATGGTCTGTCATGGAGTATGTTCTATTTGCATCGAATAATGGAATGTGTATAATTTGGGGGGGGGAGACAAAAGCCTAAATCAATACTTATCATGGTCTTGCAAAATCAAAGCTAAGAAGGTTCACTTAGTTCCATTTCACTCCCAAGTAAATTCCACGTCCACTCTAAAGTACAAGACTGCTAATAAATAATTGCATCACTTCATCCTATTATGCAGGGAAGAAATGCTGAGATGGTTAAGGTGCTTAAAGAAACAACAGTTAAGACAGCCGATGAAATACAAAAACCATACTACAAAAGCAGTAGTATTGAGCATATGGAAGCTCAATTTCCAGTTTTTTGAGAAACATCCATATTGTTTTCCATAAGGGCTGGAGTAGATGGCATTCCCACCAGCACTGAAAGAGAGTTCCTTTCTCTCCACATTCCCTCGAACACTGATTGTTCTTGTTCTTTGTGCTGTGTGCCAGTCTCGGTGGCATGAGATGATAACTCAGTGTAGTTTTGATTTGCATCTCCCTTATGATTAGTGATATGGAGCATTTTTTCATATGCCTTCAGGCCATTTGTATTTCTTCTTTTAGAAATTGACTTATAATTACTTCTCCCTTTTTTGATGGGGTTAGATAATTTTTGTGAAGTTCTGTAAGTAACTTGTATATCTTAGATATTGACCCCTTATCTGATGGGTATTGGGTGAATAGCTTCTTACATTCTGTGGGTGCCTTTTGAGATGCAGAAGCTTCTCAGCTTAATATAGTTCTATCTGTTTATCTCTGCTTAGAGTTGTTTAGAGAGTTCTGTTACCTCCTTGAAGATATCTTTAGATTCAATGTCTTGGAGTGTTTTACCTATATGTTGTTCTATATACCTTATGGTTCAGGTCTGATATCAAATTCTTCAATCAATTTGAATTTGACCTTTGTACATGCTGTTAGCTGGGAATCTGAGTTCGCTTTTTTGCAAGTAGGTAACCAGTTGTGCCAACACTACATGTTCAAGAGCTTTTCCTTGCTCCATTTAGGATTTCTTGCCCCTTTATCAAACCTTAAGTGATTGTCTATCTGGGGAACATTCTGTGAGTACTCAAGCCTATTCCACTGATATTAGGGTTTGTCTTTATTCCAATATCATTCTGATTTAATAACTATAGTTTTGTAATACAGTTTTTATTTGGAGAATGTGATTCCTCCCTTATTCCATTTCCCAAGTGTAGTCTAGCTATTGCAGAGTTTATTTTTCGAGATGAATTTCAGGAATCTTCACCATAATGTTAACAGAGATAAGAAAGCAAATACTTACCTAAAGCTTATACTTTTTTGGGGGGGTCACACCTGGCAGTGCTCAGGGGTTACTCCTGGCTCCATGCTCAGAAATTGCTCCTGGCAGGCATGGGGGACCATATGGGGCACCGTGATTCTAACTGATGATCTTTTGCATGAAAGGCAAAGGCCTTACCTCCATGCTATCTCCCGGCCCCTAAAGCTTATACTAATTCAAATAATTACTAAAATTGTTTGACTATAACAATACAAAAGATATGCATTTATAACTTCAAGAAAATAAATAAATCCTCAAACTAACAAGCTTGGTAAAGAATTTATAGACTTCACACTGTAAACATTATTCATAAAATTAAATACCTATAATTTGGATTTTATAAAAAATAAAACACTTCATTAAAAAGTTAAGAGGAAAAAACCTAGAATGCCAAAGACATTATCTTGGGCTTGACACTAAACCTGGCACATCATTAACCCTGAATTGATTCCTAGCACCACATTTGGTTCTTCCAGCATCTGTCTGTTGTCATACCGAACCCCACAAAATAAATTGGAATCTGTGCATAGTTAGTGGAAAAATGTAAACTTAATATGTGGAGGTATAGGTTTGATACCCGGAAACACAAAGCATAATAAAATAAAATAAATAAAACTAGATAATGAGACAAAACTCTTGAGAAAAAACTTGTATCTCTACAATAAAATTTAAAATTCAACAGTAAGAAAAATTTAATTATAAAATACAAAATTATGTTAATATTTCACTGGCAAAGATGTTTAAATAATAATAAATAAGTTTTCAACATTGTTAGCATTAATGACATGACAATTAAAACCAAAATTAACTAGAGAGGCATTGCTATATACCTATTAGAACTTCAAAAATCGAAAATATCTCACTGTTAGTTGGAAAAAGAATGGTTATCATCATTCTGGAAAAGAATATAGTAATTTTCCAAAGTAAAATTATATTTACTGTATGACCCAGAAATTATACGTCATAATTTATCCCAAATGCATGAAATCAGTGTTTACAGGAAATCATGTGCATTAAGTTATATTGCAGCTTTTTATATAGCAGTTTTGTTTACAGTTGTTCAAAACTGCAAACAAATTTGTTCACTGAATTAGCCATTAAAAAACTAGAACACTAATACTATAAAAACTGATCAGCATAAAAAAGAAGAAAATCTTTGTACATGTAACAACTTGGATAGATCTCAAGTGAATTTTACTGAAGGAAAAAGGCAATCTGAAAAGGTCACATACTGTATTATTCCATTTATATAACGTTCTTTAAATGATACAATTACAAACTACAGAATAATGGTTGGCAGGGGTTATGGAGGGTGGATGCGATCGAGTTGCTGTGGTTATAAAAGAGTAACATAAATTCATTGTTATGGAAATACTTTGTATCTAAACACTGGTGATAGTCATACAAATTATATACATGTGTATATAAAACTGAATCAACTTACAACTTTGCGGATAAAACTGAGAACATCTGCATAAAGTTAATGTAAGTCATCAATGTCAGTATCTTCATTGTACTTTGTATACAGATATATTGACAAAATTGATGAGGAGTATTTGATATCTAATATTTCTAAAAACTTTCTTCTTATTTAATGTTTCAATGTTTACATGAATCCACAGTTATCTAACATGAATTTTAAGAGATGAAAATAGAGAAAGTGAGAGAATATCAGAGAAGGAAGTGAAAATGATTGAAGGAATGAGAATAAATAGAAATATAATTTTGGATTACAACACAAACTAGTATTATACCTGTTTGGGAACTTTAGTTTTATTTTGGATTATTTGGTTGAATGGGTTTTAATAGTTTAATTGATTCTCTTAAAATGTGAATGAATGAGGCAAGTAGAAAGCCTGTTTAGAGTACAGGCCGGGTTGGGAGGAGGGAGATTTGGGACATTGGTGATGGAAATGTTGCACTAGTGAAGGGGGGTATTCTTTACATGACTGAAACCCAACTCCAATCATCTTTGTAATCAAGGTGTTTAAATAAAGATATTTATATATAAAAAAAAGAAAATATCACAACTCAAAATAGAAATCAAACCGTTTGGATACTTCAAATTTTCAAAACAATACTATTTTGCTAAAAATGAATGTTGCCATAATTAGACAATGTTAATGTGAAGTCAAAGAAACTCATTTTAATTTTTGAAGTAAAACCATTTTATTTGAAGGTATGAGGAAGGGGGAGAGAGGATAAGAGAATAATGAGTAATGTGCTTATGAGATAACTCTAGCTTCTCCAAAGGTGGAGAGAATCCTCAT
This sequence comes from Crocidura indochinensis, assembly GCA_004027635.1. Taxonomy (NCBI): domain Eukaryota; kingdom Metazoa; phylum Chordata; class Mammalia; order Eulipotyphla; family Soricidae; genus Crocidura; species Crocidura indochinensis. The sequence goes on from PVKC010016594.1 coordinate 15,519, forward strand.
ACATATCCTAATGTAAAAGAAAGAAAACACACCTCTCAGGAGGGGAGAAGCAGGTGATAGGTGCTTGAGTACCATGTACCCAGGCAGCACATGTGTGTCAGTAATTTCTATTTGAAAGGAAATGTAACAAGATTCAGTTTATTGTATTAAATAGCCATAAAACTATTTGGTATCTTATACACACTTAAATCTACATATACTTGAGCTAGTTGTACTCTTCTCTTACTAAATATCATTTACATAAGAGTTAATTGCTGAAAACTGAGGCATGTATAAGAGATCAATTTCAATGAAAGAACATAACACTAGAATCGTGATACGTTTTCGAAATATGAGGGCTTTTTCTGAGACTGTGAGGGATACCAGAAGATATCTAAATGAGAAATAAAACAATTATGGAAACTAGGTTACATGACAAAATGAAATTCACTAAGAAATTTATCATGGAAGTTTTACATAGATATTTTTTGTAACAGAATTCCAATGTCAGTAACTTGATGTCAGTTTTTCCTTTGCCTCAATTTTTAAACTACATATATGTAGTTCTGCTTTTTATAGTAACTAAAATTGTACTTTGTTTTATCACTAATTTTGTTGGAGATATTTGTATTAAGTTAAAAAGAAGTATTAGTGATAAAACTCACTGCCAAAATGTCATACATGTTTTGAGTATTCTATCACTCTTCCTTGTGTGATTTTTATTTTCTGTCTGAAGTTATGCAAGATAACTTAGTTGTCAAGAGGTTAAGTCTAATGGTTGTTATAGGCTCCATTAATATAGTGTTAGCTTCTTAGTAAAAATGATTATTACTAAGAATGTGTAAATATGTGTTTATTATTCACCCAGGTGTTATATATTATTAGAAATTAGTCTTCCATAGTTTTTTTGTTCGTTTTTGGTCAAACCCGGCGATGCTCAGGGGTTAATCCTGGCTTTGCGCTCAGAAATTGCTCCTGGCTTGGGGGACCAAATGAATGCCCTGGTGTAGAACTGTGGTCTGTCCTAAATCAGCCACATAAAAGACATATGCTGTACCACTGCACCACTGCTCTGGCCCCATTTCATAGTTTTTATAGTTCAATTAGAATTGATTATTGATTTGATTTGTTTGGCTTATGAGTGACATTGGCCTTAATTTACCGTTGCTATTTCGTTATCATTTTCTTCCTTTACTTGACATATATTTCCAATATTACCCCTAGTGATTTCTGTTGGTCTTGAAAAAAATATAAAGTTTCAAGCAATAAAAAATGTAAACATCACATTATAACTATTAGACAAAGCTGATAACCCCCTTTATAACTTAGCCCTACCTCTTAATCTTGTACAGTTTAGTAAGTCTTTAATATTTTTTTCAGAAATTTTAAAATATTTATAATTTTTAAAAATCTGATTTAAAAATTCCAAAACGTGGGAGTCGGGCGGTGGCGCTGGAGGTAAGGTGCCTGCCTTGCCAGCGCTAGCCTAGGACGGACCGCGGTTCGATCCCCCGGTTTCCCATATGGTCCCCCAAGCCAGGAGCGACTTCTGAGCTCATAGCCAGGAGTAACCCCTGTGCGTTACCGGGTGTGGCCCAAAAGCCATAAATAAATAAATAAATAAATAAATAAATAAATAAATAAATAAAAATAATAAATAAAAATTAAAAAATAAAAATTCAAAAAAGTGTCCTCTTAGAAAAACAGCTGTTGCTGGATAATTTCTTCTGTAAAATTTCAGAGTCTGACAGGAAAAAGAATAAAAAGAGATCATGCATAGTATATATGTGCATATATATATAAACAATAGGTTCTTTTCTTCCTTTGCTCATATTTAAATGTGACTGAAATATGTGATTTTTTATATTACCGATTCATATCAATATTCTTCAAACTTCTGTATAATTTGATACGGGAAGGTAGGATTTGCCTGTTCAGATAAGTGTTCTACAACTTGGGTTTGTTCTTACCTTGTTTCTTATCTTGTATCTATTGCTCCGAAAAATGAAAAATAAGTGTACTTTTCATTGGTTATTTTTGGGCAAATATTGATTGAGTAATATGTATATTGAGTAATATAAAACTATCATGAGAATAATATGATGTCCACTTAATAAATAATTCAGATGTTAAGATAATTGCTTTGTACAAAGCCGACCCAGATTTACTTCCTTGAGACTATATATAAGCTCTGAGAATTGCCACAAGTGTACCCTAATCACTTCTTGTGATTTCAAATCATGCTAAATAAAAGATAAAAGGCATTATGTTGCTTTTGTTTTAATTTTTATTTTATTTTATTTTTTTAGAAATTGTATCTTTGAAAATGGTAGTTTTTTAAATTTTTTTTAGAGCGTCCTAAGCCTTTATTTATTTTTCTTTTTTTTTACATTTTTTATTCTTTGGAACACCCCCTTCACCAGTGCAACATTCCCACCACCAATGTTCCAAATCTCCCTTCCTCCCAACCCACCCCCACCTGTACTCCAGACCGGTTTTCCAGTTCCCTCATTCCTTCAAATGATTAGGGTAGTTCTCTGTGTAGTTGTTTCTATAACTGCACTCATCGCTCTTTGTGGTGAGCTTCATGAAGTGAGATGGAAGTTCCAGCCCTCCTCCCATTGTCTCTGAGGATTGATGCAAAAATAACTTTTATTTTTTTCAGAAGCCATAGATGAGTGAGACTATTCTGCATCTCTCTCTGTCCCTCTGACTTATTTCACTCAGCATGGTAGATTCCATGTACATTCATGTATAGGAAAATTTCATGACTTCATCTCTCCTGACGGCTGCATAATATTCTATTGTGTATATGTACCACTGTTTCTTTGAAGTCTGTTGAAGGACCTCTTGGTTATTTCCAGAGCCTGGCTATTGTAAATAGAGCTGAAATAAATATAGGTGTGAGGAAGGGATTTTTGTATTGTATTCTTGTGTTCATAGGATATATCCCTATAAGTGGAATAGTTGGGTCGAATGGGAGCTCAATTTCCAGATTTTGGAGAAATCTCCATATCACTTTCCACAGAGGTTGAACTAGATGACATTCCCACCAGCAGTGGATAAGAGTTCCTTTCTCTCCACATCCCCACCAGCACTGATTTTTCTCATTCTTTGTGATGTGCGCCAATCTCTGTGATGTGAGGTGATATCTCATCGTTGTTTTGATTTGCATCTTTCTGATGATTAGTGATGAGGAGCATTTTCTGTATATCAGTGGTGACCAGTTTTTACATGATAAAATTCTTATTTAAAAATGTTAGAAAATTAAGAATTGTGTTATGTTTCTCTCAGGAGAACCTAACCTGGACTCATTACAGGAACATATATTTAAAATTTTTTTGATAATGTTTCAAAAATCATTCTGCCACTAAAATAAATTTAAAATATATAATATTCATGTTTATGTAGTTTAATATCAGTAATTATGTCTCCCAAAGATATCTGTGTATAAATGCCATAGTTTGTGAATATATTATTTATTATTTTTGTAGCTAATAGCCTTCAAATCTAACTGTAAGTTCAGTTTTATTAGAGCTCAGAGTATTCATAAAAGTTTAAAAGTTGGGGCCGGAGAGATAGCATGGAGGTAAGGCATTTGCCTTTCATGCAGAAGGTCATCGGTTCGAATCCCGGCGTCCCATATGGTCCCCCGTGCTTGCCAGGAGCAATTTCTGAGCATGGAGCCAGGAATAACCCCTGAGCACTTCCGGGTGTGACCCAAAAAAAAAGTTTAAAAGTTATTATAGATTTCCTTTAATTTTGATTGTTAGTAATATGCATAACATGTGTAGTGTTTGGAATAATGTAAGTGGTTATTGATATAGATACTAACACATTTTTAATTTTATAACTCTATAATATATTAGATACAGTAGCACAGAAAATGTGTTTTCTCATTCTTCTAGTTTATTTTTTTTCTTTTTTGGGGGGGAGAGGTGCATACCAACTGTAGTCAGGGTTCATTCCCTGTTCTTTATTCAAGGATCATTTCTGACTTTGCTCAGGAAACCATATGCTTTGTTGGGGATTGAATCTGAGTAGTCCAGTGATTTCTTATATTACATTTTTTTGCTAGCTGGCTTTAAATTATAATGTAATACTTACTCACTGATTGTTTTATCAGTAAAACTTGTAGTCATTACCAATTTTGGGAGGAAATGTGGGGTGCACTGTTCCTTCTAGTGCTCAGGGCTTACTTCTGGCTCTACATAGGACTTACACCTGGCAGGGTTTGGGGACTAAAAGTGGTGCCAGATATCTAATCTGCGTTTTCCCTGTGAATGCTTAGCTCTCTATCCAATGTTATTACTTCATACACTGGCCCGATATCGTAGCGGTAGGGTGTTTGCCTTGCACACGGCTGACCCAGAACGGACCTGGGTTCTATGCCTGGTGTCCCATATGGTCCCCCAAGCCAGGAGCAATTTCTGAGCACATAGCTAGGAGTAACCCCTGAGCGTTGCCAAGTGTGGCCCCAAAACCAATATGGATATTATTACCCCAAACCCTGCAGCATATCTTAATACTTCATGTGCGAGCCAAAAGTCTGTGGACGTTCCACTATACACGGAGGTAGAGGAAGAAGCATTGGCAGCACTAACCCTCGCCACTGTACAAGGTTCAGCTATATTGCCAACAAGAGTTTGTCTTGTTTTCAAGGGTTTAGTCGGGGGTGATAACATAGAGTTCTCCAATGATTTCCCTTGATTACTAATTTTCTAGCCTCATCAGAACTCAGGCTGAAGCAATCATTGATATTCAGTTCAAGCACCCAGCTATAACTCCCATTGTTAGTATCTAAGACCATGGTCCAATGCTTGATGTAAACAAAGACACCTTTGTCAGAATGACAAGTCAGCTCTTCTTTTAGAATGGACAATTTAGACAAACTGTTCTTGGGAAGTAGAAGTTAATATTTGCTTGAATGCAAAGGATATTTTGTTGCTGTGAAAGACCTTCAAAGATAAATGTTACTATGGTTCATCTGACTACTGAAACTAAAGCATACCTAAAAGAACCTGAGGAGATGTTAGAGAAATGAGCCAAATGAATATCATATAGGTTGGAAGATGCTGCTCTGCCAACTTTGAAAGTTGAGGAACGTGCTTTAATCCATTGAAATGAAGGTATCCTCTAGCAGATGAAAAAGACAAGTATAAGGATTTTCCTGTAGAACCATCAGGCTCAAAATTCCT
>PVKC010016595.1:0-20704 GCA_004027635.1 Crocidura indochinensis
TAGGGAATAAAAATGTTTCTAATATAGTACTCCCTTGCTATCAGCCTGAATTAGCAGCATCCCCACTACTGTAAGGATTCCTCTATTTACAGGGACGCCTCTTCCAGATGTTGTTCCTGAGAGCTTTCTCTTTCCAAGTACAACTCAAGCCTCTCTGAGGTTCCAAAACCACAGGGAAGTGGAACGTTGAATCTGGGGGTGGGCATGTCTGTGTAATTTCCTTCATTTCTATAAGGTTTTGGTGGCTTTCCCTCCCCTAGGCCACAGATTAGCTTAACAATTGCCCATCAGCTTCAGAGATTTCTTTTTTTCCTTTAAAGAAAAGGGGGAAAAAGAGATGGCATGTTTGAGCAGGCAAAGCTTGGTGAAAGTCGCTTTTGTTTCACATCTAAAACTGTTCACCTTAATTCTAACTGTTCTCTTTGGATCAGAGTGACTATCCATCTATACGTCGATCGATCAATCTATCAATTGATACCTATCTATACACATAATAGCTATGTGTCTATATATAATCTCTGACACATATAAATAGAAATACATATATATGCATGTGTACATGTAAATATTAATTTATTTATATGGAATAATATTATATAATGTGCAGCATATTTATATATATGTATAGATATATAAAATTACCTTTATCCTCAAATTCAAAGAACCAGAGAAACAATGCCTCATTAGTCAAAAGCACTACCCAAATGTGTGTGTGTGTGTGTGTGCATGATTTAATATAAATCCCCCAAAGGAGGGAGGAAAAGAAGTGTGGTGTAAATAAGCAAACAACCAATTGACTTAGCAAATCCTTATTTAGCTGGCTGCTGGTTTTATTTTGGAGAACCACTTTTCTTGTTTTGATTTGAAATGATGCCACCAAAACATATTACAGAAACATTGCACTTTGCAAAACAGAACAAGTTAAATGAGCCTCCCCAAGTGTAAACAGAAATCTTGTTTGGCTGAACTGTTTTGAAGAATCCAAATTCAAACCAACGGCGTCCTTTTAAAGTACATGTGTGTTTCCCTTAAGTGCTAAAACTATATTCTGTTCCTGTGATTCTTTTTTATCCCAAACATCCCAGTGAGGCTGAGGTTTGCCAGTGGTTCTGACTATACATGAGTTTTATGCATTTGGCGAACATGAATCTCCAACTACCGTGATCACAGAAGACTCTGTTTGTCATATGTGTTTCAACAGCCTTGGAGGACTCGTTTTGGGGAACTCACCACTTGCTGGCACCACTCAGGTATGGCCTTGTGAGTAAAGATGGTCCATTCCTAGCATCTATTTTTTTTATAATTAAATCAAAATCATGCTTACCCATCTTGGACACACTTTACCTAAGGGCCTACATCCCGTTGCAAAATAGAACTCGCTTCTTTGTAAACTCTTATTAGCGATGGCAGTGTACTTTGAGGTTAGATTCTTTGGGCTGAATATTACTTTGTCATTAACTTCTGAGAAGGTAACATGCCCCATCAGGCACGAACAGTAAAATCAAAACAAACAAAATGAGCCCAATTTCTCTTTTCTGGGTAGATCGAAACATGGAGAAAACGTGTTCTTTGCAGCATATTATCAAAACAGCTTATGTCTGAAGAAGTAAAAGAATGAAAGAATCCTCTTTTAAAAAAAACCCACTTTATCTATGAAAAATAACTTTACATCTAATACACATCAAATTGTCTCCCTAAATGAAAGGGAGGAAGGTATAATTGCTTTCCTTCCCATCTTGACCTCTTCCCTCCCCAAACCCCAACTAGGAAACACAATGTCCTCAGCAAAATATCCTTAAGCAGTGTTTGATCCATGGACACTTAAACAGATGGTCCATGGGTTTAGATCCTTATGGCTAGGAAAAATTTAGTTCCAGACAATCTTTCTTTCCACTGATTGGATCAACACTGAGAGGGCAAGTCAGAATAGTAAGAAATGATTTTTCTGGCTGGTTGCTAATGAGTGTTCTCAGTAAATGTGTTCCCCTTTACTTATTTTCTGGGGACAAGACAGTTTAAGGGCCTTTATATAGACACGATGAAAAAGTAAATAAATTTCTTTATTTTCTTTAACACATGCAACCAACTCCCCATTCCCACATATGTCCTCACCTTCAACCCAGTCCCCTTGCAAGTTTATGCAATTATTCATAAGCATTTTGGATGTCTTCTTTTTTTCAGAATCACTCCTAGAGCCTGAAGCACATTCCTTACATGTTTAAATATTTGAGGGCAGATTTAACTCTGGCCACAGCGAATTATCTTTCACACTTACAGCCAGGGAATCCCATTTGGATCCCCCAAACTATAGCTTCAACTCTAAAGTAAGGAGACTGATACTTTTATGTGGATACTAAAATGCCACTTAAAAACCTGAGAGGATTGTGAATATGGACCTGTAAAGGCTCTTGATTTGTTTTTAACCAGCATTACTGACATAAATACGGAGTTTCTCCATGTGGTTGAGTCTACGCATTGAATCCACACTTTCATCTGGCTGTGCAAAGCTTCATAGTGTTTAGATCTGGGGATCAATGGTCCTTGTAGTCTTGTGTGTCTCTCTGCCTTTCCTAAAATGTGCATGTGGGGATGACAATAGACATTTAGTAAGGATCTAGCACCTCATAAGACAAAAGGAATAAATGGATAAAAGGAAGGAAGCAGAGAGTTGTAATGTTAGGCTGGATAAAAAAAATGCAGATTTGGTAAAGGGGGGGTGTTATGTTTATGACTGAAACCCAACTACAATCATGCTTGGAATCATGATGTTTAAATAAAGATTTTATACATAAAAATACAGATTTAAGAATCAGTCACATTTTGGGGGATTTACATATGCTATTAGTCTCCAACTCTTTCTAGGAATTTGGGAATCTTTTATGCCAGAATGAACTGTACATATTGAATTGCCTGAGTTATGGAGAACCCAAATGCTTTATAAAGCATTATTCTGGGTGCTTCAGAAAGAAAACTTTGTTTATGAGTTCACTATTTACTCATTAAAAAAGTATCTGTTCTTTCTTGATGTGGTTGGACTTTTTTTTAATCCATTGAAGACCCGAATAAAAGATAAAAGAACCAATTTCTTGAATCACTAAACTAGTCCTACCAGAATTAACTGTCTTTAAGCTAGGACATTGAAACTTGTTATGGTGGAGCTTGTGACAAGAATTTGAACAGAAACATAGAAGCATTGAGTCTTAAGATCATCATTTGGGGTCTTTATATCATCATTTCAAATCTTTAGATATCATTCTGTCTCTTGTTCTCATATCTTTGTTCTTCAACTGGTATCACCTCCATTTATTTGCTCTCCTGGGTCTTTAGGTTCTAGTGGATAAATCTTAAAAATTTACAGTATGAGCCAATTCATCCCAATACATTGATTTTGATAATACAATACAGTATTTTGATAGATATTGAATAGTCATAAATACAGATAGGCATAGAGGTAGAAGAGTAGGTAGAGATGGAGATAGGCATATATCTTTTATTGGGTTTGTTTCCTGGGAGAACTCTGATAAATAAAGGTAAGCAAGTCCCAGTAGTTTTGTTGTAGCTTTGTTGAACTTATTTTTCACGAATTTACATCACCATATTAATTAGCCTAAGTAAAGGAGAAACTAGTTTCTATCAGAAGTGGTTAGGGAAAACAGTGGCAAAGACCAGGACTGGCAACTGCTTATTGTGGTGGCCTGTCTGTGCCCAAGCTCTCCCCCAACACCCTAGGGATTAGCACAATCAGCAGGTGTCTGGGGGGAAGGACATCTGAACCGGAAGAATCCTCCCCTCCTCAAGTTCACCCCCTGCACCTCTATTCTGTTGGGGATCATTACAGATTTTTTAACTCTAACTGTGGAAACGAATGCAGCTGCTCTTTGTAATTGTTGGTGAAATTGAGTTAAAGCGAGGTTGTTGTGGCACTGCAGGTGCAATCATTAGGCACATCTATGCTGTGTAATTAACCTCATTTCCATGTGAATGTCCGTCGTGTATGTGCTGCTTAGGGAACTCACGCCATGATCATTACACTTACAGTCAATCCAATTAGACAAAGGTTCCCACACTTAGAGAAGGATCAGGACAAACCACAAGGGTAGGCTTCTCTCAAGAAGGTCTCTAGTTAAATGTCTCAAAATAAACAACTGGCCTAATTAATTGTATGTCAGGCCAAAGGAACACACCAAGGAGCTACTTATGTGTCTGGAGTCCAATTCTGGGAATTGTGTAATAGAATCTTTCTTTGTCCATACTTGCAGTGGCTTAGGGATGCATAGGGATTGGGGGAAGGAAGGAGGTCTGTCTTTATTGCATCTTCTGACAGATCTCAAACTTCCGTTATCTAAATGACAGCCCATGGGCTTCACTTTGATTTCTTCCTTTCCTGAACAGTGAGAGGAAGAAGAAATAACATGCAAGTTTCTTGATGAAATAACATGCAAGTTTGTTGATGAAGTGGGCCAGGTTTTTGATGAAGATGTGTGTCTTGCTACAGCTAGAGGGAGCCCTGGAAAGACTCTTTCCCTAAATTGCCCCAAATTTTATGGAATGAAAATTTTCCTAAAGCTTTCTAATGCAGCAGCTATCCCACTTGTATTTGCTTTGTGTTTGCTCATTCCTCCTCTGAATTCCTTGAAGGTAGAGAATATAGCTCAGAATTAGATTAACTCCATTTCCCCCCAAATGCTAAGCAAAAGTTGGCAACTCAAAGGAAACTCAATAAACACTGCGGAAGTGGCTGATCATATGGGAAGACAAAAGGGTTTGTCCAGTCACTAACGGAATGATATCATTGCTGCTTTCTAAAATATCACGAAAAACCCAAGTAGCCTTTTGAACAAATTAGGCTTCTTCTTTTTTGTTTTGTTTTGATTTCAGTTTCGGAGCCATCTCCAGTGGTGCGAAGGCTTACTCCTTCCTGACTCTATCATTTTGATTAACTGCTGGCAGTGCTCAAGGGATCATATGGAATGCTTGGGATCAAACCCTGGTGGGTCACATGCAAGGCAAACCCCCTACCCACTATACATTTACTCCAGCCCCCAAACCAAACTTCTTTCATCTTTGACTTTTTCTTCTATATATTCATGTATTCAAAGTTTTGCCCACAGGAAAATGTAAAGTTGATCAACTTTAGTCTTTGGCCTTCAGGAAAATAAAATCAGATGGGGCTAGGATCCAAATTTATTAATTTGGAGTTTGAGTAGTTTTTCTTGAGATTGACTGACTAGATGCTACAACTATGAGTAGATTTTTTTTCAAGAATAACTGATTCCTAAGTTCTATTCATATCAATTCAAATAGCATGCCTATAGGTGTGTCCCATACATGGTTAAAGGCTTTCCAGATGATTCCAAAATGGTAGCCCAAGCTACTAGATAGTCCATCTACTAGGGTAGATGGAGAGTGGTATAAAATTCTAATGAAAATGAACTTAGACAATGGTTTTGGATGTGCATTTTAGAGTTTTGGAGATTCCTGGTTGTGCTCCAGCGTCTGTGAGATAGATATATTTGGTACAATTAGGAAGAAGATTTAGTTTTGGAATTCTCCTTCTCAACTTCAATTCAACTTTCTCTGAAAGTGGTTGACTTTATTGCTATACTTACAAGGGAAAAAGTTTTAATGGCAATAATTTGGGGGAATATGCAATAAATATAACATAAGTTGATAGATGAATTATATTACTATTGACTTGTTTTGCCTCTCTTTCAATTCAGAAATATGATATGGGGGACAGAGAAACAGAATAGTGGGCAAGGTTCTTGCATGTGGCCCACTGGGGTTCAATCCCTGGGATATATTATATGGTGTCTTGAACAACACCAAGAGAAATTCATGAGTGCGGAGAATTCCTAAGCAATACTGGGTGTAGCTCCAAGTCTTACCGCCAAAATAAATGTTAAATATTAAAAAAAAATCTGCCTACATTAGACCTTTGTTAAAGTTAGTCCTTTTGTAAAATTTAGGAAAAATTTAACAAGATTTGAGGGGAAAGAATGGCCTAAAAAGATTTAATGTCAAACCAACCATCTTATTTAGTATAAAACAAATAAACATAGAATTCTAATAACACAAGATAACTCATAACTATAAATATTAACCATTAAATATCTTCATGGGCTAGAGAAATAGTACATGGATCAAGGCTTTTACCTTATATGTAGCCAACCCTGATCCCTGATACTGTGTATTTTCCCTTAAGTACTACCCTAAGCACAATGCCAGGAGTAGCCTTTGAGTATTGCTGAGTATGGCCCAAACACTGAACAAATCCCAAATCTTTAACATGTAAAATACAAAAATATTCAGCTGAACTCATACTATTAAATTTACATTCTCATACTTTATTGTTTTTATATCACGTTCAATTTTGTATATAGTATATATAACTATGTGTTATACTCTGAAATGAACAAAAACGCAGTTGTCTAAAAGCGAGTCTCAACTGAGAAGAGTTACTCACACGACTTATTCTGAGTCCTCAAAGATTCTTTATAATCTTTTGAAACATCTGAAGCCAATATGGCAGAAAGACCAACATTTTAGGACATCTTGGTAGGCTGCTAAATGAGATATTTGCATTATATGCTAGATTATGCACTAGACAATTACAATCATACCAAAGATAACAATAACCAACAATAATGAGAGAAAAGTCGCTATGGGAGATTTGGATCAGCAGAATATTGTTTAAATACATTGAAATGGTCCATCCAATGTGTTCATCCATCCAATGTGACCAAGGTCCTTTCCATTTCCACCTGTTGGAAAATCTATAACCTACTCTTGACCCTCCTCAGTTATTCTGTTTGTGTGATCGTTTTCTGTAAAACAAGTTAAGGCAAGTGGAGAGACTCTATCTGAAGGAATTTCTGAATGGCTGTCACTTAGGAGGGTCTAACTTCTAGTAGGCATTTTTATACATACCCCTTAGGATAAAGAGGTCCTCAGTGGGTTGGGTTTTCACTTACTCTTCTTCCCCATTCCTGTGCCATCCTACCTCTTCTGCTTTATCTCCCAAGATGCACTAATATAGATGGAGTCCTTGTATAATCAAGGAAAATATACCAGGTCAGAAACTCCAGCTCCCCTTAACTTGGCTCATATTTTTAAGGAGAATGTTCCCCCATCAAACTCAAGGATTATGTAGCAACAATATCTCTATCTTGGGACTCACATCCCAGAGTGTTGGGTCTAATTACTGAAAATACTAATTGCCTTCATAAAATAGTGTAGGTGGGAGCGAAATCTAAGGGTCGATAAAATTTTGTTCCTTTTCATTGGCCCATGTAAGGCTGGACCTGGGAAAGTCTTACCTCGTCATCAGTCCCACAGTGGGTGCAACTAATTTTTTTCTGATGCATAATTGCTAATTCACTTAAGTTAAAACAATATTTGGTCTCACAGGTGCCAACCCAAGTAAGCTATTGCTTTGCTTGGAGTGGCTAAAATAATACAATTATATTATATTCCTGAACATTCCTCCTACTTGAAAGAATGTAATTAACATGTTGAAACTGACCTGTTGCTGTTAACTCTAGGAAAATATGAATATTAAATAATAGCATAATTTGGATGCACAGAACTATAATATAAAATTGTGTCTGGTAAACACCCCCCCAAAGTTGATCTTTATTATAATTTATTTTACAAGTGAGCAATCCAACAGCTGCTTTTAGAATAAACTGTGAATATTTTGTGTCAACTTATTCATTTGGGCCAAGAAATACCCACTTTTTTCTTTAAAAAACTAGAGCTCTCATCAGTGTTCTTATAGTTAGTAGAGGGTATGATATTCTCTTTTGCCAATGTCATTAAAATCCTGCATTTTATAACTTGCATCAATCCATGTGATAATTATATCTGAAGTATGATTGAGCAATTACCCCAGTAATAGTTCCTGGGTAATAAAAAAATATTCTGGAATAGGCATTCATAAAGAGGAAGCCAATGTTTTTAAGTAAGAATATTTGAACAAGTTGGCTATTTTTAGACTTATATATTTATGTCTCTATTAAAACTCTGCATCTCTCATTATGAAATACATCAGGTTTGAGTTATTCATTCTCAAAAGTCTTTAAAAGCAATTAATATGAAAAAAATGGACACTCCACTTGAAGAATGGTTATATGAACAGAAATATTTTTTCTAACCACAAGTAATTTTTCTCATTCCTGACTAGTACATCTCTGTCAAAGTTTATCTAGATTATGTTTCTACTTTTAGACATATATACTAAATGTATGTGTACCTCGTATTTATGTTTTATATATAAATAGTATTAGCATCATGCAAAATAAAAACAACATAAGGAGGAAAAGTGATGAATTGCAAATTATTTGATTATTTTTATTCTGTGAATAGGATACTGTCTTCCATAGCAAATTAAAAGTTTGAGCTACATCTGGATAATGTTTTGTAAAAGTAATTCTATTTGAAGTATGCTTTATTCTGGGAAAAAACTGCCTCAAATGTTCAAAGCATGCCATGATAGTATAATTTAAGCAAGAAATTACATAGATGAGGACAAACAAGAATAGAAAACTTAATCACTTTTATTCTACTTCGCAAACAAATAATAATTCCTTATATAATTGTAACCAATGTAAGTGGTAAGCTAACACATACTGAACATTGGACTTAGATGTCTAAGTAAAAATTGAGAAATTAATTCCTAATCAAATCATATCTGATAAACAGCTGTATTTATCATTTTACCTTCTCAAAAATCATTTAAAGAACACCGATGGAAAGCTTCAAGAACTTAAATTAAAAAGAGGGTTTTTTTTAAAATTTTATTTGAAAAGTACAATTTTCAAATGTACTTTGAATGATTTTAAGAAAATTATAGTCATCATTGCAATTAACTGGTAAATATTGCAATCCTGTATACATTTTTATGGTCTTTGTACCATGACAAAATGCTTATCATTCTTATGAGTTTTCTAACATTGTGTGGATTTTAAAAATTCTGAAACAATATAGTCGGGAGTTGGTAGAATTGGCTACATAACAGAAAGTTCAGGATTTTTGTTATGTAAAAAAAAGCAACATAATTGCATGGATCTTAGGAGAGCATCTTAGGAAAGACATTCCCAGGTGAAAAACTCAAAACTAGCTTTGTGTTTGTGAAGTTTTTATTGCTCATTTTGACTAAATCTCTAATTCCTAAATAGCATTAATAATACTCTTCCAGTATTATTCGCATGAATTACACAATCACCAATTACTTCCTTTTGAATTCTCTCCTTCACTGTATTGTAAAGTCATTCCTTTGACATTTTTAATTCTTTGAATGATGCAGAAAACTGCTCTGATCTAAGAAGAATAAAAAATTGCCAACAGTCCTTGCTCTTCTAGTAGAATGACTACATAATATGATGGCTATTAGAGGCATATAAGGACATTGTTATTGTACTTAGTTCAGTGGTATTAATCATTATATGAACAAAGTGATAGATTCTATGTAGGGTTATGAACTCATTTTACAAAGAGAAGTCCATGAAAACTTCCTGAAAACATGTCATTATTGATTTATGCAAAGTTATTTACAAAGTTCAGGGGTACTTTATAGTTGTTGAACTAACATAGCTTTTCCAGAATAATATAAAAAGTACAAACTACAGGGTATAACCAAGTCCATATGAATGATTTCCTTGATTCCACTTTTTAAAGTGTGTTTTAACATCAATAGCTTTGCATGATTTTTATCTCTTATACAGTCACTCTATATGTATTGCTAAGGTTGTATTGACTTTGGGATAAAAAGACCACAGACTGCAGAGAGAAATTTTAGGTAGCTTTTAATAAACTTGACCAAAGAATATGAGTTGATTTTACCCATAGATGTAGATATGTAGCTTCCTATGACCTTGTTTTGGTATTTTGTCTCATTCATAATGTCTTGCTGCTTTGCTCACAGGGAATAATAAAAATAGATATCATGGTAAGTCTATGTTCTGATTGTCAATTCTTGCCTTAGTAGCAAGACATTTACTTGCTCTTGCTGGTTGAGTTTTTATCTGCAAGGTTAACAAGGTCATTGTGTGTGAGAGCAACTCTTTTCATTTGTTATGTATTTCCCTACGGAAAAACCTTAAGGTAGTCAAATTACTAATGAGACCTTTGCAGTTAGGGCTTAAGTATACTATTAGGAAAAACATAACTACCTGGAGAATAGCCATGGCCCATATTGTAACCACAGCAACTCCCTTTTAGAAAAGGCAGAAGACGTGTGTGTGTGTGTGTGTGTGTGTGTGTGTGTGTGTGTGTGTGTCTCTGTGTGTGAATTCATATGTGTGTGTGTGTGTGTGTATGAGAAAGATATAGACAGACGGGAAAAAAGGTGGAAGAGAGAGAATGAGAATGAAAAGAGGAGGAAGGAAAGAAGACAGTGACTGCATATGTTAAAACCAAAGATCTAAACTTCAATTATTTTATTTGATGAGATGTTGTTCTTTCTCTTAAACAAAGAAATTTTGGTTTTTCTGGTGTCCAGAACAGGCACCAGTTTTTTCTCATATGTAATTGAAGACAGCTTCATTATTATTTTATTCTGTTTGCTATGTTTGGGCTACACTGGTCTCTCTGCCTCACACACAATCTGCAGAAACCCTGTCACTCTCTGATATTTAGAGCCTTATCTTATACCTTTGTATCCTCAATTCTTTGACCATCACAGGGTTGTTATGCATGTTATAAATGTTCAAACTTCCCACTTTACATGCATACAGATTACTTGGATCTTGGCTGTATAAAGATTTGAATTCCGGGGGTCTAGGGTGGGATGGAAGAAGAGCACAAACCACGCTAAAATTGATCATCAGTGACTCATTGTTTCAGTGGCATAGAACTATCCTCTATCCCATTTTGTGTTCCCAATAAACTCTGATAAATCCCTTGCATTAAAAATAAATTATTGCTGAAAAAAGGTAAGACATTTGGGGCAGGATATGGTTTTCTTAAATTCGTATGCTAATGTAACTTAAAGTTTTTACTACATCAATTAACATATCATTATACCTCACTTACACATGAATTACATCGATTTACATATGAATATTAGCATTGTTCCCTTTCAAACAATGACCAACTTTTTTATCCCCCCAGCATGCAAACTCTGATTTTGAAATTGTTGAAAAAAAAATTCAAAACTGAGGCCTTGTTTCATTCTCTCTTATTATGATTCAACAAACATTTATTATATGCCTAACAACTCTGATGCTATTTTAGAATACCTTGATAAAAAAAGGAAGTTATTGCTCTTTGGTATATAAGGAGTCAAAGAGAACCCAAACAAATGCATTTGCATATTAAATTTGCACATGCTTTTGATGTAGGAATGGTGAGGATGGGTCACCACTGTGGCAGACCTCGGTTCCCAGGTTTTTCAATATTTTCAATGAAAATATTGAGTAGCCATGATGCTCAGACTCAAGAGTTAGAATGTAGAAAAGTTTATTGGAAAGTAAAGAAGAAAAAAGGGAACACGCCATGGGAAGGAACTTAGTATAGGGCTAAGTTAAATATGACTCATTTTGTGGAGGTGGGGGCAGTTATAGGAAAACTGAGCCTTTGTTTTTTCTAAGCAAAAATCTTAGAAATCTTTTTTGCATTCCCGATTAATTAATAAGAATGCCACAAAGAATGTAAAGATTTATAGAGTGGTATGAATTGTTGGAGTCCATAGGCATTGTCTATTATCTTATTGGTGGGGACAGAATTTTATGATTTTGTTAGAATGTTTAAAGTATTAGCCAGAGGAGCAGGATCAATGGGGACTGATGAAAGTGTTAGAAAAAGAGTAACTGAGGCTTCCTATTTCAGTTGATGATCTATGGTATTATTTTGTTTGTTTGATTTGCCTTTTTGAGCCACCCCCTTTGAAGCTCAGTTGTTATTCCTGGCTATGTGCTCAGAAATCATTACTGACTTGGGGGATCAAACCAAACCAAGAGCCGTCCTAGATTGATCTCTTGCAAGGTAAACGCCCTACTGCTGTGCTATTGCTCTGGCCCCTGTATTTTTTTTTTTAAACAAAACCCCTTAGAATATGAAATCTAATTTAATTGAGTCTGCTAATACAGTTTCTTTTGAGAGAAGTTGGGAGGCACAGAGAGTAATGCTTACGGTTTTATTCCTGGCTTTATACTTAAGACTTCCTCCCTGCAGTGATCCTAAGGAATCCATTTAGGATACCAGGGATTAAATCTAGATTGGTGACATGAAAGGCAAGAGCCCTGATTGCTTTGCTATCTGGCAATGCAGTTGCTAATGATAAATTGTGTTTATCAAGCAATAAACTGTTTTTGTGTTTTATTTTTATTTATTTTATTTTTGTTTTGTTTTGGGGCCACACCCAGGGTTTCTCCTGGCTCTGCACTCAGAACTGGCTCTTGGCTCAGGGGACCATATGGGATGACATGGATCGAACCCTCGTCCATCCTGGGTCAGCCATGTGCAAGGCAAATGCCCTACCACTGTGCTACTATTCCGGTTCAATGTAAATTTTTCATAACTTGATTTGTTATGTTCTTAGATAGCTGTCATAATGACATATTTGATATCTATGCATAGGGCACCCCAAATAAACTTTGCTGAAGAAATATACACGTCTATTAATATTGAATGTTAGAATAAATATATATATTTACTTCTTATTTTTATATTTGTATCTCATAAACTCATTTTTTATGTATTTTTGTGTCTGCACACAGTGTTCTATACCAATGTTAATGTTATTTACTAGTTTGTTTAGTCAGTTACTGGTTTGTAATAATTTTAGCCCATACCTCAATATTTAAAAGTGGGTGAACATATAATTTACAAAGTGAGACCCTTTGAGGGTTCAGGAAAGCTCTATTAATAGTTACTGTGGAATTGCAGCATCCCTGGTGGTTATGCTGGGGAAACCAGGATCTCACTTCATGGAACATAAAAACTGAAAAATATGGAATTAAAACATTCCTCTATTGGCCTTTCAGTCTTTGAGAATTCTGTTATTAAAGCATGATGTTTTTTTCTCATTTTTTTTAATTCTAAAACACATTTCCTGAAAATGGGTGGTGGGGAAGTGGGGGCACTCTGGATCTTATAGCCATTTCCAGCATTAATCCTAAGAAGGGAATTTTTGAGAAATGATAGGAGTCTTGGTGGTAGAAAAAATCTTGGAATTTTTGTTTTTTGATTTTTATTTATCTTCATAAATTTCTTCTATTAATTTGTAATCATTTCTCAAAATATAACTACTTAGGGCTGGAATGGTGGTGCAGTGGTAGGGCATTTGCCTTATACGTGGCTGACCAAGGAAGGACAGCAGTTCGATCCCCAACATCCCATATGGTCCCCTGAGCCAGGAGCAATTTCTGAGTGCAGAGCCAGGAGTAAAACCTGAGCATCACCAGGTGTGTCCCAAAAACAAAACAAAGCAAAACAAAAAAGTACTCTATGACTTAAAAATTACTAAAGATTAAGATGCTCCTTAAGGATTCACTGGATATGTACTTATTCCAACTATCTAGCAAACTTAGTATAATTATATTTTTATAATTTTTATAATCTTCTTATAATTATATTTCTGTGTGCATTACATTGAGAATATAGAGCATTAGTTCATGATTTACAGTTGTATTTAGCTAGTAATTTTTTTTTGTTATTGTGTTTGTGAAGTACTCAGGGCTTACTCCTAGTTCACGGATTAATCCTGGCAGTATGGGGGAAACATATTGTTATCCTGGGGAATCCAACCTGGGTAAACTGTTAGGAAGACATCTTATGTGTAGTACTATTTATTTTGGCCCAAGTTAGATATTCTCTCTAATAAAATCTTGGAAAAATTATATTGGAATACAGTGAAAGAAAGAAGACTCACTCACAGATTACTAACAGATTACTCTATGACAAAAGCTTTTTAAAATGTGGTGAAGTCTATTTTTCTCTGGACCATGAAGACACAATAAAAAGGTAGAAACATTTTCTTGAAATTGAAATTCTAAAGTTAGCTCTAATAGGCCTTATCTCTTACAGTCACCTACTTGATACTAGTATTTTATAACTTTAAATTTTCCCACATTTAAGATTTTCATTGGTCTCTCTGTTAGAATGGGGCCATAGACTTATTTTTCACTTTTTAGAATTTTCACTTTTAGGCGTGAATAAAAATGCCAGCTAATCATTCTCCTACTTAAAGCAAGTAAATTAAATAAATGCTAAGCAGAGCTACCAACACATAATTAACATCAAAATAACTAGACTAATGGATTGATTTTTTATTCGTTTCAAATTTCAGATCAAACACTTCAATTATACTATAAGTAATTTTTTCTTTTCCAATATAAGTGTTCAATCTCATTCGATGGAGATAAAATCTGCATTAAACTATTGTTGTTTTAATAAAAAATATAAAGTCTAATGTCCACGTGTCTGGGTGAGGCCTTTCTTGGCAAGGTGCCTTTATCACTATTGCCAGCAGGTTTGGAGAGGGGTAGTTGCAGTGAAATAATTTCACAGGCATTCAGTTAAAGTTTCATCGGAGACAGTTTGGTTTATTCTATGGTCCTATCCACCATGTACATTTCCTCTCATGACTTCTATGCTCAGCATGTTCCAAGCAGTTTCTTCTAAACTGCTTCTCCTTTGACTCTCTGCCTCTCTCTTCCAGGAGCTGTTTGTCTATCCTTTAGTTGCTCTCCATGCTTCCTTGCTGCTTTGCTTCCCCCCAGGCAATATCTATTATATATTTTATTCCAAACTGCAGACCCCTCCCAGGTGTGGGTGGTTGTGACCATCCAGGTGAAATTAACATTTTATTTTATTTTTTTTTAGTTTTTTTTGGGGGGGTCACACCCGGCAGTGCTCAGGGGTTACTCCTGGCTCCATGCTTAGAAATTGCTCCTGGCAGGCACGGGGGACCATATGGGGCACCGGGATTCGAACCGATGACCTTTTGCATGAAAGGCAAACGCCTTACCTCCATGCTATCTCCCGGGACCCTTAACATTTTATTTTTATATTCATTTATTTTGTTTTGTTTTGTTTTGGGGCCACACCTGGTGATGCTCAGGGGTTACTCCTGACTATGCGCTCAGAAATCACTCCTGGCTTGGGGGACCATATTGGATGCTGGGGATCAAACAGTTGTCCGTTCTAGGTCAGCCACATGCAAGGCAAATGTCCTACCACTGCACCACTGCTCTGACTCTGAAATTATGATTTTAATAGAAAACTTAGGGAATTAGGGGGAGGGTTCCTCACAACTATTATCTATCTATCCTTGAGATGCTCATCACGTTTTCACAAACAGCAGATGATTTCCATGATCTATTGTTTCTCTTATTAGTACACTCTTCTTTAAATGTTTCAAAACTTCTGTAAAGTTGCTTGAAGAAACAGAGAACAGTATCTCTTATAGACTCTGGCTAAAAAATAAGTGGCACAGTGGAAAGCTATAAATAACATATTGCGTTGTGAAACATCATGATTATAATCCACTGAAATAATACATAAGGAGAAAGGCACAAAACTGGAGGGTTTTATTTATATGTGGGATATAGAAAAACAAATCAAGGGACTGAACAAACCCAAATGGAAACAAAAACCTTGGCAGCTTTGCACAGATGTGAGGTAAGCAACAGGGAAGAAGAGGGTCCTAATGATGCGAGAACAAGGATCCAACTGAACATAGTGGGGGCTTTTGGTACTTTGGTAGAAAATACTGTAATGTGGATCTATAACAGGAGTAAAATTATGCCCTGAATACATTATAATCTTGTAGATCAATACCACCTCAATTAAAATAAATACATAATTAAATAAAATTTGTTGACCATAAAATTTCAGAAGATCATAGCTACCTATAAACTATAAAGTTTATAATTTCTTAGGGGGCCGAAGTGATAACACAGCAGTAGGACATTTGCCTTACATGCGGACAACCCAGGATGGACCCAGGTTCTATTCCCAGCATCCCATATGTACTCCCCCCCAGTCTGCCAGGAGTGACTTCGGAGTGCAGAGCCAGGAATAAACCCTGAGTGTTGCCAAGTGTGGCCTAAAAGTATAATTTCTCTGAATTTATGAATTTTCTTTGTTCCTTTACTTTTTTTCCAAAATTAATCTTTCTTATTTTTTGCTCCCCACCCCCCAAAATCATATTCTTCATTTTAATTTTAGATATAAAGAGATGTGTTTTTACAATGTTTAGGTTTTTCTTTTGTCCCTTATAAAGAAACATGTATCACATGAGAAGAGAAAGAGATGTATTTACTTAAAAAGGCCTTAGGTACTTAAAAAAACTGGACCCATTTTTTTTAAGCATCATATTTTTTAGACTATTATTTTCAACACATGGACAAATAAACAACTCAGTATTTTTACTCATTACTAAGATTGAATATTTTACTCAAGTTGTCCAGAATCCCCCGGGAGAAAGACACTACGTCAGACTATAAAAGCTAAACTTATTTATGTTTGTTTATTATGTCATCTCAATTATCCCAAAGTCAATGCTAGATGGATTCCTCATCGTCTATTCTTGAAAGCTGACGAGTTTTATGCAGTTGGGTCATTTACTTTGGAATATGATTCTTCAGTAAACAAAGATTCTATTTTGAAAAAGATAGTCTTGCAACCTTCACACACAGCCAATTTAATATACTTCATGTTTTCCTTGGCCTTCCAGAGATAAACAACAACAAAAACTTCTACTGGACTAACCTAGGGAAAATCTTAAAAAAAGAACATTTCTTTTTATCAGCCTTCCTCTTCATTTTGACTCTGATTCTAAAACTTCGATCCCTAATTAGGGGTCTGGTGCAGTTGGGAGAATATATTTCACTATTTCCCAATCACTAAAGTGTACTTACCTATGTTTCTGCTTTTTATACCTTTCCACTTGATGTCCTTTTCTTGTAGGCTAGTCAGAGATCATGAGCATTGATAAGTGATTTCCGATCATGTTTTGATAGTTAGAATCACTTCCATGTTCTATAGACTAACCATAGTTTGATGTTTCTGGTTAGAATTCCCTCTGAGACATGGTTTGATCTTGAGTACTCAAACTGATAATATAACCATTGCTTCATCACACTGAGTCTTCTGTAGTGACATTGTTATGTCTGCCTTTAGAAATCTATTCATCATTTTTGAACTTCGATGAAGAATTATAATTACATTGTCAGTTTATGATGATGACTATTTTGCTGTTATTTGTGGGAAGCAACACCATGTATAATCTCCTTCCTTGCTGTTCATGACGTAATCAATCCACAGAATTTGAATAAAGGAATCCACTCCATTAGATAGCAAAGACATCAAATTTCATAATATTTGCATGAGCACCTGCATCTCTAGTCTGTGTTGTGGTTTTGAGGTTATTGATGCATAGCTATTAGCGAACTGCATGATAAGGCCCTGTGAGGGTGTTTAAGTAATTAATTCTGGCTTAATATTTTCGATCTGGAAAGGAGACATTTTTTTGTTTATTTGTTCCTGCATCGCTCTTCAAGCTGAGCACTTTGTCGGTTAGCTAAAAACACAACATAAACTTGTTTACAAGTGAGAATTGACGTTTAACTCTTTTCAAGCGGTTTTTTTGGATTTTGGTGTTCTTCTCTCCAAAAATTATTAGATTGCCAATGTTCCTTCCAAACAAGGCTCAATGGTTCAGAAATGATTCAAGATTAGGCTAACAGGCACGTTTATTTATTTTAAATAAGAAAATTTAAAGCAAACAAACATCATTGTGATCATGAGCATAGGCAAGCAGGTATTGAATAAAAGGCCACAGAGGTAATGAGTCCTACTAAAGGCTAATTATGTATGTTAATTTGACTCGGCTACAGTGCTGAGTTGGTTGGTCAAACATTAATCTAGGTGTTATGAAGATATTTTAAGATGTGATCACTTAATTGTTGCTGATAATATTGTCTGACCAATTTCTATAAAAAACAGTATGGATACTACTACACAAAGTAAGAGGAGGGATGATATTGTATAGCAGTTTTAATGCATATAGCTTATACAGGTTCAGACCCTGGCACCACATATTGTACCCCACACATTGTCAAGTATTATCCCTGAGCATAGCGCCAGGAATAAGCCCTGAGAGAATAATTAGGTGTACCCAATTTCCTTTTTCCCACAAAAAGTCAGAATAGAATTCCCATATGACCCAGTGTTCGAACTCCTTGACATCTACCCACCAACTGCAAAATATTATTTTAACAAGATAAATGTACTTCTCCGTTTATTATAGCACTCGCTACAATAGTCAGAATATAGAAACAATCCAAGTGTCCCACAACAAATGAATAGGTAAAAACAATTTTTTGTGGTATACATAAAATGGAATATTATTCTGCTGTAAAATAGCTGAAATAGCTAGAAATAGAACTCATAAAAAGATAGAAATAGATAAACTGTCAAAAAGCTGAAATAGATAGAACTCGAGCGTTAAGTGAAATACATTATGGGGCAAGTGGGATCACAGTGGGTAGGGTATTTATTTGCCTTGTGTGTAGTTGACCCGAGTTCCATCCCCAGCATCCCGTATGGTTCCCTGAGCCTACCATGAGTAATTTCTTAGTGCAGAGCCAGGAGTAACCCCAACCACCACAAAAATTAATAATTTATGTGAACTAATAGGAAGAAGGATAGCTACTAGATATTCTCACCAATACAGAGACAAAAGAGAAACTAGATTCTATTACTTACAAATCTTTGACCTGTGTCACAAAAGTCAGATAACCAAGTAGAGGGGAGAGATTGTGGGCAGAAAGAAATGAACTAGAAGGAGCATTAGACATTGGTGATAGGTTGTGGACATTGGCGATAGACTATAGTGACTTCGTACATCAATATTTTCAACATACCCACTATATAACTACTTTTCATAAACTATAATCAAATTCTATTTTGTCTTTTTTTTTGTTTGGGGGCCACAGCCAGTGGTGTTCAGGGCTTAGTCCCAGCTCTGAGCACAGGGATCACTCCTAGAGAGGCCTAAGGAATCATATAGTATGCCAGGGATTGAAGCTGGGTTGCCATATGTAAGAAAAACACTTTCCCTGTATCTCTGACCCCTAACGTAAATTTTAAAAAAGATGTGACTCATATTCACATATTCATTGGTTTTATATGAATAAAATTATTCTGATAATGGAAAAGGTTTCTTTGAAACAAACATAGGAAGTCGTTCTGCCTCCATTTTGTAACATTAAATCATGCCCAAGTTGCCCGACTTCTGGGATGCCCTTTAAATTTCAGAACAAGGCTGCTGCAAAATGAACCCCAGAATCTTTACCTGTTTGTTCTAATTTGAAAACCTACCGCTCAGATTTTAGACTTGCCAACTCCTGTAGTGTGTGTCCTTAAAAATCAGTGTTGGATAGTCTTTTTTCCAAAGATAATGAAATCAAGACTGTGTTTAGATACTCTCATTAAGAAAGAACATAAACATTTCTTTCAATGTGTAAAATAGATTATCTATTGAGTATGTCTATCTCTATATTCATCTAAATCTATCTATATCCAATTATCTAATCATGCATCTATATGTATGTGTGTATATATATGTGAATGTAAATGAAAAATTTAAAGACTAATTGATAAAATATCAGATGTCAACCTCTTCCAATACTCTCTTTAATCCCACAGATATTTTCTCCTTTATAAGAGCTATTGATGAAGATAATTTGATTGGGGTGATGAGAGAGATGGTACCCAATTCAGTTACAGTTACTGGATATGGTCCCCTTCTAGAGTCATGAATAAGCCCTCAACAGGGTCATGTATAGCCCCCAAACAAATTATATTATGCTATAATTACAATTATATGTACTATACACCATTATGCAATTTTATGTCATTGAGCTACAATTATAGTACCTAGATATCTGTGTAGATTAATACTTAATTTAAAATTCAGCACAGATACATACAATGTTAGAGCATCCTCAGCAATTTTGAACTGAGATGTTTGTAAGTGGAAAGATAAAATATTTCAATACATTTTATCAGACCTGAAAAATACTAATATATATATAATAAATGGCATTTTCTTGCATGCAGCAGTCCCAGAGTGATTTCCAAACACTAAGTATGGTTCCCCCAGCTCTGTCAGGAGTGCTCCGTGAGCACAGAACCAAGAGTAAGCATTGAACACTGCTTGGTCTGTCCCCCTACAATTATTTTTTTAAAAAAACCCAAATTAAATATTCAAAAGTTAACATGTAAAATTAGGTATATTAGATTGATTGTAATGGCTGTATCTTTTCTTAGGAAAAAAAAGAGTGGCGTTCAGTGGCACAATAGATATGTGGTCTGACTTGAGCCATAAATTGGAATGACTGGAATTTAGAAACAAGAGATTGTAGGGATTAGGATATAGAGAGCCCAGGTAATATGAGTCAACAAATTGAGGTAAAAATGAGATGTTACTGATACAGAGGAAATGCAGACTTGTCAAATAAGCCAGCCTTTCTTCCCTCGGGCAACCTGTGCCTTGTACAGAGATCTTCCTACCTGACTATTCAGAGCAAATATTTCATGATAGGCCTGGTAAGATTCTGAGAAAGGTATTTGCAGCATTTTACTTTCAGGTGAAAATCAAGAAAGTTATTTTTGGGTGACTGTCAGAGTTTCTTTCTTTTTCCTTCCTTCCTTCCTTCCTTCCTTCCTTCCTTCCTTCCTTCCTTCCTTCCTT
>PVKC010016596.1:0-20707 GCA_004027635.1 Crocidura indochinensis
AAAAACAAAAAAAAAAACAAAACAAAAAAAACAAAAAAAAGAGTTATCAATGTCAAAATGTCAGTGACACCACCTCAAAAAATGCCCCCAGGAGCTGAAGTGATAGCACAGCAGGTACGGTACTTGCTTAGCATGTGGCTTACCCAAGTTGGATCTCTGGCATCCCACATGGACCTTGAGCCTGCCAAGGAATAATTTCTGATGCAGAGCCAGATATAACCCAGGCACCACCAAGTATGACCCAAAAAAACATAAAACAACAAAGTTTAAATTTCTTTAAATTTTGCAAATTTTACTAATTTAAAAATTATCTCAAGTCTTGTGAAAGCAGGGCATGTGAAACCTGAAAAGTTTGTAAGAAAAAACAGTCAGCACATACAACTTATGTGCCTCCTGGCCCAGTTTCCATTACAATCTACCACTGTAGCCATACACTATTTGCTACATGTACAATAATTCCAAGAAGCTCTTCTTTTTTTGGGGGGGGTGGGGCCACACCGGTGACACTCAAGGGTTACCCCTGGCTATGCGCTCAGAAATTGCTCCTGGCTAGGGAGACCATATAGGACACCAGGGATCAAACCTAGGTCTGTCTTGTTTCGGCCATAGGCAAGGTAAACCACTGTATGTTATCACTCCATCCCACTGTGCTATCACTCAGACCCCAAGAAGCTCTTCTTTAATGAAAATGAACTACGGGCATACTCATGGATAAGAACGAAGAAGAAAGCTGGAAATGCACATATGGAACCTGGCTCCCTAACCACATTCAAGGGTTTATCCTCTCCTTGAAACTCCTTAAAATGAAGAAATAAAATATTGTTAATTTGATCCAGCTATACCACCCCTAGGGATATACCCTAGGAACATAAAAATACAATACAAAAATCCCTTCCTCACACCTATATTCGCTGCAGCACTATTTATAATAGCCAGACTCAAGATGTCCTTCAACAGATGAATGGCTAAAGAAACTGTGGTACATATACACAATGGAATATTATGCAGCCATCAGGAGAGATGAAGTCATGAAATTTTCCTATAAATGGATGTACATGGAATCTATTATGCTGAGTGAAATAAGTCAGAGGGAGAGAGAAAAATGCAGAATTGACTCACTCATCTATGGGTTTTAAGAAAAATAAAAGACATTTTTGCAGTAATTCTCAGAGACAAAAGAGGAGGGCTAGACGGTCCAGCTCACTACATAGAGTGATGAGTGTAGTTAGAGAAATAACTACATTGAGAACTAGCATAACAATGTGAATGAACGAGGGAAGTAGAAGCCTGTCTAGAGTACAGGCAGGGGTAGGGTGGGGAGGAGGGAGATCTATGACATTGGTGATAGGAATGTTGCACTGTTGAAGGGTGGTGCTCTTTGCATTACTGAAACCCAACTACGATGATATTTGTAATCAAGCTTTTTAAATAAAGATATATATATATAATATATTAAAGAAAAAAGAAAAAATATTGTTCATTTTAGCTTCTCTTAAAGAAAAAATATATACCTAGGAAAATTATTCAAAGAATAGCCCCAAATAGGGACCGGAGTGGTGGCCAGAGGTAGGGTGTGTGCCTTACACGAGGCTTACCTAGGATGAACCATATCTGAATCCTCCAGCATCCCATATAGTCAGTTCCCTGAGCCAGAAGCGATTTCTGAGCTTATAGCCAGGAGTAACCGCTGAGTGTCAATGTGTGTGGCCCAAAAATCAAAAACAAAAACCAAAACATACAAACAACAAAAAAAAAAATAGCCCAAAATAAAGTCTGCATAACTGAAGGCAGATGAGTCTTTTAAAACTAATTTGGGGCGCTGGAATGATAGCATGGCGGCAGGGCTTTTGCCTTGCATACTGCCAACCTGGGAAGGACCCAGGTTCGATCCCCAGCATCCCATATGGTGTCTTGAGCCTACCAGAAGTGATTTCTGAGTGCAGAGCCATGAGTAACCCCTGAGCACTGCTGGGAGTGGCCCAAAAACAAAACACAAAAACTATGCAATTTGTCAAATATGAAGAACAGATGTTGGGACTAGAGTGGTAGCACAGAGGTAGGGCATTTGTCTTACAAGCAGTCGATTCATGACAGAAGGTGATTCGAAACCTGGCATCCCATAAGGTCCCCCATGCCTGCCAGGAGCGACTTCTGAATGCAAGCTAGGAGTAACCCCTAAGTGTTGCCAGGTGTTGGTCCCCCATGGATGTAGGGGCCGGGGCAATAGTACAGCATGGTAGGGTGCTTGTCTTGTACTCAACCAACTTGAGTTCAATCTCTAGATCCCATATGTTGCCCCAAATCCTGCCAGGAATGATCCCTGAACACTATTATTACCATTAATACTATAATTATCATTATACATCAAGTCAAATTAATCAGCATATTAGAAATCACCATAGCTACAATAGAGGCCAATTCTAGTAATACAAGGAGAGTGCTAAATGAATGAATCCATTAATTAGAATCCTGACATATACCCAAAGAACAGCTCACAAACAATACAACTAGAAAATGGGTAATAAATTCTTAACAAGGTTAAAGAGAACTCCCTGAACTTACTAATTTGGCAAAATAACAAAAGCATCAACCAAGTTACCTCTGGAGTTTGGGGGTGGGGCTCAGAAGCTACCCCTCACAAGTGGGAATGCTCAGCAGTTAACTTGTGCTCTGTACTCTGAATCACTCTTGGTGGTGATTCAGTGACCTTGTGCTGTTGCAGCACCAAGCAGGGCTAGAGCCACGGATCTCTCTTGGCTCTAAATATTCAACATGAGAGCGAGGGAGGAAGCAAGGAAGGAAAAGAGGAAGGACCTAAATATCATTAAAGAAAAATCATTTATCATTTTGAATAGAACTATGCTGTGGATTATTAGAGAGAAATACATTTTAAAGTAGTAATAATGAAGTAGATTATAATATACTGAGAAGTGATATATATGAGAAGCTGTAATACTAAGAAAATAACATAATCCTACTACATGAAAAAATATATATAATGGAAATGAAGGGCCACTGTGATGCTGAGTAGTACGTCTTTGCATATCTGAGGCTCTGGGTTCAATCCTTGGCACCACCGAAACAAACAATAGTCATGTAATATTTTAGCCTTATGAAACAAATCAATGGCCTTATGTACTATTTTAAGATAAATATTTTAAAAACTTATACCAACTTATTCTTCATTTTCTTTAAGTACCTTCATATGCCGTGCCATCATACAGCAGGGTCATCTACAACTATATTTTCATGATTTTTCAAATAAAATATATCCTGTTTTACTATAATCTGTAAATCAATATCTAATTTTATGCCAACTTTAGTCAAAGTTTATGATTAAAATTATCATGCAAAAAAAAAGTCACAAGGAGAATTTTGTTGTGCTTACCAATTTCGTTAATCATTGCTCTTATTTTGGAGACAAAAGGACCAACTTCACTGGGGTGCATTTTCACTCTTTCCTTAAGATCAGCACCTGCAAAATATTTATTTACATATGAAATCTAGTTAGACACAAAAACTTCAGACAATAAGTAATACAAGGAGATCAACCAATTGTGTATGTATAGGGAACTATATTATCTAGGTATTCCTTCTCAGTGACCACCACCAAAGAACATTTATTCATTCAAGGGCTTCAAGAAATGGTTGTATAAATCTGGTTTCTGAATTCATTTGCTCTAGTAAAGAAAGAAAAAGGCTGTTTAAATTTCAACTCTCAATAATTATGAAAAAATGAATATATATATATATATTTTGGGGGGGGGTCACACCCGGCAGTGCTCAGGGGTTACTCCTGGCTCCATGCTCAGAAATTGCTCCTGGCAGGCACGGGGGACCATATGGGGCACCGGGATTCGAACCGATGACCTTTTGCATGAAAGGCAAACACCTTACCTCCATGCTATCTCCCGGGCCCCAAAAAATGAATATATTTTAAAATATGCATTCATTTAATAATAAAAACAAGTCTATTATGCTAACATAAATGACCTTCAATTATACCTTATCCTTGGCTCTGACCAAGAAGATGGCAGCTTTGCCCACCACTGATTTTGTCCCAGCAGAGCAAAAACCTACTCAGTGAAAGAGGTACTTGTTTATGTGTTCATGCTGTGACAGTCTCTGTAGTGACCACACTGTCACATGTGAGAATCACTGGCTTTAATTTTAAACAAACTGACAAGTTCATAATTAAAATTTATCGCAGAATCGTAACTTTGGAATAAAAAAAATAAACACATCTAATTCCTTACGGGATCATTTACTTTGTGACTCAAAGGCATTCTTATAATATAGCTAATTTAAATTCGGAACATCACACCATGGAAGAGATGCCTACAGCAGCAGAGAAAATAACAATAAGGGGCCCGGGAGATAGCATGGAGGTAAGGCGTTTTCCTTTCATGCAAAAGGTCATCGGTTCGAATCCCGGTGCCCCATATGGTCCCCTGTGCCTGCCAGGAGCAATTTCTGAGCATGGAGCCAGGAGTGACCCCTGAGCACTGCCAGGTGTGACCCAAAAACCAAAAAAAAAAAAAAAAAAAA
Source organism: Crocidura indochinensis (assembly GCA_004027635.1). Lineage (NCBI taxonomy): Eukaryota > Metazoa > Chordata > Mammalia > Eulipotyphla > Soricidae > Crocidura > Crocidura indochinensis. The sequence continues at coordinate 4,549 of PVKC010016596.1, forward strand.
AAAAAAAAAAAAAAAAAAAAAAAAGAACAATAAAGTAAAAATGGTATAAACAAGTGTTCACTCTGTTACTCCTTGTTATCCCACTCTAAATTGATCTTAACTAGACATAATAATCAAATGTCTACATACTTCTTGTGAGTACAACAAATACAAATGACAAAGAATATGTCTAGCAACCCAGCAGATTTTAGTATCACAGTGTAAAAAAATTTCATGTTCTCAAGAAAATATAAATAAAATTCTATACAATATACATGAAATAGCGAACTAGCTGGAACTACTCTGGCTATTAAGATTATTGGTAAACTTGGGACATATTTATCCCACAAAGATGTTAAAGCATTAAATGGGTACAATAATAACCACTGGCCTAATTAAGTGTGGACTTCGGAATAAAACACATACAGGGCAATGGTAAGGAGCAGATTCAATTGTGGGGGCCTCTGTGGGGAAGAAGATTAAACAGTTTGTGGGAATAAGGCTCCAATCACACTTATTTAGATGGGAGGCAGCACTCAACAGCAGTCTTTAAAATGTTGTTTAGATCTTCATAATGAGCTTTTTACAAAATATTTAATTGAACAAGGAAGAAAACTGCTTATAAAACTGAAGCGCTCTCTCTAGTATTAGATGTCTTCCAATGACAGAGAATATTCCCCCATCTGTGTGAGGCCGTAGGTTGATTCCAAGCTCAGGGAAGGCAGAAAGGAATGACAGCAGGCAGGCAGGCAGGCAAGCAAGAAGAATGGGAATCAGAGGAATTAGAGGTTTCTAAACATACTTCTAGCAGAGAAAAAAAGAGAACTCAAATCTTGCAAAGGAGGAACACTAGAGGCTTTCCCCTGAGACTTCTGGCAGTTAAATTTAAAATAAGGGAAACACAAAGAAAACCATACCAAGAGCAAACGCTAAAAACTAAAATCAAAAAGAAAACTCTGCAAACTGCCAAAAAAAAAAAAGAATGAGATTTTTGCCAAGAAATGGACATCTCTACAGTGGGAGTGTCAGTCTCAAAATTTTAATTAAGCAATTCCATCATCCTTCCAGTAACAATAAAGTGTGTATGTGTGTGTCCATTTTAAGTTGTCATTTAGAAGTTATTTAAATTTCCCAACATGGGGAACTTTTCTAATTTTCTTTGTAAATGCCTTCTATTATAATGCCAGCAGTCACTGAATACAGCCTTTAAAATCTGTGGAGGTTTAATATAGTAGAGTATTATTTATGAAAATATTCCATGTGTGCTTTAAAGTAGCAAAGCCATCAGGTGTTGAGGGCAAAGATACACATGGTTTTATTACAGTAACCCTTTGAAGACCAGGAATAAAAGAAAATCAACACACCCTGGGTCGGAGCTGTGGTGCAGTCTGCTTTGCGCACGCTAGCCTAGGACGGACTGCGGACAACGGTTCGATACCCCCGCATCCATATGGTTCCCCAAGCCAGGGGTGATTTCTGAGCACATAGTCAGGAGTCACCCCTGAGCGGGGTGTAGGGCCCAAAAAGCAAAAAAAGAACCAACAACAACAAAAAACACCATCAGCTCCAACAATGGGCAACTTGTATTTTAGGTACTGTTCTGCTCATTTTATAAATACAGAAAAACAAAAGAACAGTGAAACAACTATTGTTGTCAAAGTTTAAAACCAGCATACTTCTATCTCTATTTTCTATCTTCCTGTTACATATATGTATATACATAAATGCACACACTCCCACAATTATGCACATAGACATGAGTGCATAACGAACACTATACACAAGCATAGATACTATATAAACACACACAATCAATGAAACTATTCATCAACTGACTGCAGAGACCTATAAAACTATAAAAACTGATTCCAGAATCCAAAGATATCTCTAATAAATTACTATCACCTCTGGTTCTTTTTGCACTCGCTTTGCAGAAATACAGTGCCTTGCAAATTTTTGTGATCTCATAATTTTGCTGAAGACAGATATATTCTTTGTTCCCTAGTTATAAATATTTTCATCTTTAGATTTGCAAACAGAATGATCAAGCTGTTAATTTGGCTTCATCCTATATCATCTATTCCCTTCCTATTACCACATACATACCTGCCTTCCAGACCAGTAGCTTACAAGCTGTCTCAAGTAAACGTTCATTTCAGCAAAACTGAATGAGCCACATTCGTGTCACAAAATACGCATTAAGTTCTTTCTCCAAATGACTAGTATAAATACACATTTCCCTTTTATGAACTAGAAATATTATTCATTGATCAATTTGTGTTCAAGAAAATCATCTTCGGGGCTGGAGCGATAGTGCAGCAGTCGGGCATTTGCCTTATACACGGCTGACCCAAGACAAACTTGGGTTCAATCCCCAGTGTCCCATATGGTCCCGAGCCAGGAGCGATTTCTGAGCACATAGCCAGGAGTAACTCCTGAATGTCACAGGGTATGGCCCAAAACAAAAACAAAAACAAATTTTAAAAATTAAAAAAGAAGAACAGAAAAAGAAAAGAAAATCATCTTCCAGAATATTGTTTTCTGATGATTCATTGTCTGAAACTTCACCTAAATGATCAACTTCACCATCTGATTCATGCTTCCAGTCCCACTTAGTCTCTTTCATTATAATTTTATTCATTTCACAGCCATAAAATACCTTCTGTCAACTATTCTATTTCTGGCCATTACAGTTAAAAAATTCTAAATTCTAAATTAAGTAAAAGCTACAATAAGATCACTAATATGACCTCCACTCCTCATTTCTATTTTCTTAAGAGATGATGTTGACATGGTTGTCTATAACATCACCTGAGAGCAATCCTCTACCGCAGAAGACACTACCCCCGCATCGACCTACTCCAAAGAGAAGTTCCTTAACACTGAGAAGACATAACAACAGCAACAACCTGCTTTCAGGGCAGGGCTATCCACATTGCCCTCTAATTGTGAGGTGAAACTAGAGGACACTCCACACCATCCTGCCCTCGATGTAGGACATGGACAGATTCCAGGATCTTTAACTATAGAAGCCTGACACCAACAACAGCAACTGTGTGAAAAATAAGTGTATTGGCACTACAGACAATGACTTGACTTGGGTTGAACAACCTAGTATGCCTGGAGCCTAGAGTTGGTCTTATGCCAGAAAACGTCAGGGGTAAGATCTCCCTGTATTTAGGCCAAGGCTTTTCCTTTCCATGTCCCCCATCTTTAGCTGTGCCTATGCAAACAATAATTGTCCTCTAATGCTGTTTTTGCTGTACTTCTTTAACTCTTATCCTTAAAAAAATAAAAGAAGAAGAAATGCTTATTAAACTTTCTGCTAGGCCTTTAATGATTTAATTGGTGATTCAATGATTTTCAAAAATATACCTGCTACTGAACCTTTTCTTTCTCTTCCATCTCGTTATTTTTTTTAAATAACTTTGCCTTTGTTCTTCCTGAAACAAATGTACTATGATCAATTGTGTCAACTAATATAGATATAATAAAAAAAAAGAGATGATGTTGGGGCCAGAGACAGTTGAGAGAAGGGCACTTGCCTTACCCGCTTGAATAGGACCAGGATAAGGCCCACACCGTACATACACATACAAACACATACAACCCCTCGCTGTTAAAAAAAAAAAAAAAGAAAAAGAAAAAGATATGGTATTAAATATGGAATCAAAGATAGGAACTCTAAAAGTCTTTCTCCATACAAAGACAGAGTAAAGCCTATTAAGACTTATTTATATAAGTCAAACTTCCATGTGCTAGAGACTCCCACAGACATCAATGCCTCCACCACCAAGTGAGCTTCCTTCAGCTACTGTGTGCTCCAACGTTCTGAATCTACCATTCTTTAGAAGGTCCGATGGCCCCTCTAGTTATGCACCACAAGCCAGCTTCTCTAGGTCCAACTCACACCTGCCCAGTGGAACCCTCAATTTCTACAGATCATCTGGAAGGCCCCAGCTCTGCCAGGAGCATTCTTCTTCCTTCCTGCTCAGTTTTATTTGCAGGTTATTACACAGAAAACTTTTCACATATTTGTTCTCCCCCTCCACCCAACACCTTGACCCCTGTTTATGGGGCCTCCTTAGGAGCAGGCAATTGTTTCAATCCCAAATTCGAGAAGAATACTCAGTACGTAAAAGGGTCCCATCATCCCTTCAAAACCCTTGACTAACTGAATAAATATAGGAAATCCATAATTTTTTATACGTGAGTTCCAATAAGAGTTTACAGTCAGAATTTTTCAATAGAAGAACACTCACTATCTGAAGAGTGCCCATTCCTTCTCCCTGTTTCATGTCAGCCATAATGTGTCCCGGAGTTTCCCTGTACCTCACTCTTCATACTCCATGTATTTTGAAAGATTTCACGCAGCCTCTCTCAGAGCAGGAGGAGAGATTCCAGGCTACCTTAAGCTAATCATCACCTGAGCAGTCAAATTAGCGCTGAAACTGGAATGTGGATGCTTATAGGCATATAATCAAGAAGAGCAGTTTGGTGAGCACCATGGATAAGCATGCAAGTACTACCAATTGCTCTCTGAGCACTGCACCTATATGTGTAAATACTATGGCCAAACATGTGTGCCACCCCAGCTCATCTCCCAACCACAGCAGAGGCAAAGGACAGGGGAAATGAAAACAGATGCAAACAGTTCCACTTTACAGAATTCTACCTTCTGGAATCCTACATATATAAGCTGCCACTCTATCCTAGGAACAAGTGAAAAGATGAATATACTGGGGAAGGAGAGGAGAGGAGAGTGTCAACAATTCTAAGATCTGAAGAAGAAAAAAAAAAAGTATGCAGACTGGGGAAAAACCCTGGCCCAAAAGTCAAACATGACCCAAGAGTCAGACATGGCAAGCCATGATGTTGCAGACTCGTTGGACAAGGTCCAGTACTGAGGTCAAGAGAGCCTGAAGTAGAATTGAAAAACAATTTAAGGAATATTGCCTGAAGTAGAATTGATAAACAATTTAAGGAATATTATTAGAAATAATAGTATTTCTAGGAATATTATTAGAACCTCCTCTATATAACTAGAGGGAAATCTGGTAAGGGAAGAGAACAAAAGCCATCTAAAATATCAGAGTACTTTGTTCTCCTTGGCCAGACATGTGAGGGCAAACAACTGAGCCAGAATCTAGCTGAGCTGAGATAAAATGGAGCCTAACTCAAGGACAGCAAGACAGTGAATGCAGCAGACAAGTAAGGTGCCTGCCCTGCACGAAACCAGCCCACATTTGATCCACAGCACCATATATGATCTCCGAGTTCCACCAGGAGTGATTCCCGGGTACAGAGCCAGGAATAAGCTCTGTGCACAACAGGATAAGGACATGGTGAGGTGCCAAAACAAAGAAATAGTGCTTAACTGATCTAGAAAAGGAAATACCAACTCTAGTCTCCCCCAGTCATTTGATTCTACCTAAGAGGGGAAAAGAAAATTGAGAAATGTGTGGCTATTACAGCTCACTAATAAACTTGATCATGAGTTAAAGTACCATGTCTGTGGCGGTCCCCACAAGTGAAAATCACATAAATGGGGACCAAGAGTGGATACTGGGTGTGGGGGGAGGGGCCTAACACACGGGTTACCACAGGAAAGAAGGTGGGAAGGGGAACACTAGGCTCCAGACCAGGGGTCCTCAAACTTTTTAAACAGGGGCCCAGTTCACTGTCCCTCAGACCACTGGAGGGCCGGACTATAGTAAAAACAAAAACTATGAACAAATTCCTATGCACACTGCATATATCTTATTTTGAGGTGAAGAAACAAAATGGGAACAAATACAGTATGTGGCCCTCAGCCGTAGTTTGAGGACCACTGCTCCAGACCATTCCTCCTGCCTGCAGTATGGACAAAGTTGCTAGGGACCTATTGACAACTGCTCCCTTTCCAGGGGTGATGAAAATATGAAAATTTCAGCTGAAAGAGATACAAGTATCAAAACCAAAAAAGAAACATTTTGGAATAATCTGATGAGTTAGTTTTTGGTTTTGCTTTTTTGTTTTGTTTTGTTTTGTTTTGTTTTGTTTTGTTTTGTTTTTTGGGGGCCACTCTTGGCATTGCTCAGGGGTTACTACTGGCTTTGTACTCAGGAATCACTCCAGGTAGGCTCAGGTGACAATATAGGATGCTGAAGATAGAACCGGAGTCAGCTACGTGCAAGGCAAACGCCCTCCCCACTGTGCTATCTATCGCTCAGCCCAAATGAGTCATTTTAAAGCAAAACTATTAAAATATGCTATGAGAAATGCTATGAGAATTTGTGATGAAGCAGACCACCTAATAGCTGATGGTAATTACAAACAGAAAAGAAAGAAATCCAAGAAAAGAAAGAATCCAAGATGGCAGGTATCAAAACTCTGGAGAGATCAAGTGTCTTTTATAGGCCTCTAACTAGACAGAACATTGCTGAAGAGATAAGAGCTGGTAATTAAAGAAGATCAGAGCTGGTAATTAACTCCACAGAAACCACCAAAGGTGAACAAATGGAGAAGAAAAATATCCCAGGGCTATGACTCAACCATATATGCATGGCAGAAATAGCAAAGGAAAGAAAGCCGGTATTTGAAGCAATGACCAATTGCATCAAATCAATGTGAGACACCAGACCTGAGGCCTAGGAAGCTCAGAAAATAAAAGGAGATAACACTAGGGACCAGAACAGAATATCTAGGACTATTGTTCTTAAACTACAAAATATCACAAATAAGGATAAAGCCACAAAATAGGGGGGAAAACTTAAACTTATAAATTATACAAGAAGAAAAAGAAAAATGGAAACTGTTCTTTCCTCAGAAATTATGTAAGCAGGAAGACCAAGGGAGTGAAATATTCAGTGTTTCAGAGTTGTAGGAAAACAAAGCAGGCTGCAAAATTATCCTTCAAAGGGAAAAGAGAAATAGACTTTCCCAGAAGATAAACTTGATGAATTGTGTTGCCATAAGCATGCCTTGCAGAAAATGCCTAAGGAAGAACAGAAAACTCTACAGGTTGGAATATCTGTAATAAATGAATCTGTAATAAATGGAAAAATAACTGAGAGTAAATCAAGATCAAACGAAGATTTTGCTTATTTTCAAAATGACCTAACAGGTACCACTTTGTTGGCAGATTCTACAAATTTGCTGATGATGCAGATGTAGAACCCTCAGATACGGAGGGTCTGCTATGAAGGATAAGAGTACCTAGATTTGAGTCTTGGGTGTTGAGATCAATAAAGTAATGCCCGCAGATCTAGGGGATGAATAAAACTAAATTTGAGGGAATGTAGTGGAAGTCCCACAGTACTGCATCCTTCAGTTCTCTTGAAATATCACCATGGTCAGTTGAGAAATGCTTGAAGGACCTTCCTAGGCAAAGTTCAGGAGAGCTTATATACATATAAATACACACAAACAGATGCATAAGAAAAAAATCTAGAGTCACTATAAATGAACTGCAATCTTTAGAGCAACAATAAAAAAAGAGTACAAGACGAAATTATGAATTGAAATGAAGAGACAGTAGAACAGGTAGGGTACTTGCTTTGCATGCAATTAACTTCGGTGGAACTCCAGCATCCCACAGTCCCACACACTGTACCCCCCTCAGCCTTCTTTAACCATCACTGTGAGCACTTGAGAAATGCTAGAAAGGGATCTCCTAGGAAAGCTTATATACATATATAAACATATATTCACACATATACATACAGATACAAATATCTATAAGGATCACAGGAGAGGGTATATACACACACACACATATATATATTCATATATAATACAAATACAACTATCTATAAGGAAAGACCTACACCAGGAGTAAGAGAAATTCTTGAGTATAGAGTAAAGTGGAGAGGGAAATGGAGGAAAGGAAAATGGAAGAGAAGAGAGGGGAGAAGAGAAGAAGGAAAGGGAGGGGAGGGGAAGAGAGGAGAGGGGAGAACAGAAGAGAGGAGGAGAGGAGAGAAGAGGGGAATAGAGGGGAGAAGAGTAGAAGAGGGTGTGGGGTGGTGAAAGGAGGGGGAAATGACTGCTCCAGGGCCCACAGTTGGCTCAGAGTCTGCAGTGCACACCAAATATTGTGTGGCCCCAAACCCATGCCAGGAGAAGCCCAAGCTTAGTCAATATGGCACTCAAACTAAATAAAAAAGGAAAAAAGAAACAAAATGGAAAAGCAAAGTATAACTGCTCTATTTAGAAATGTGAAAAGGTCACAGTGTTGCCTCAAGTGGCAGAGCACAGGCTTTACACAGGGCTCTTGGTTTGATCCCTAGTCCCATGTGGCTCCCCAAGCACTCATGACTCTGGTGGTCCTCACAGGAGACAACCAACAAATGTAAAGAGCAAATAAAGCTAGTATAAATGTTCAATTAAAACCACAATGGGGGGGGGGGGGCTGGAGAGATAGCACAGCGGTAAGGCCTTTGCCTTAGATGCAGGACAGTGGTTCAAATCCGAGCATCCCATATGGTCCCTCGAGCCTACCAGGAGCGATTTCTGAACATAGAGCCGGGAGTGACCCCTGAGCACTGCTGGATGTGACCCCAAAACAAAAACAAACAAACAAAAACTCACAATGGTAAGGGAAATGTAAAACAGAAAAAGAGACAGATAAGGAGAACAAATGCAAAGAGTAACTAATGAGGCAGCTATTTATCAGACCAGCTCAATGATCACCTTCAACATCAATAACAAAGGACATGAATAACTAAAAGAGAAACTACCTACCAAAAATCCACCTTAAATATGAAAGCACACAGAAATAGAAAATCAAAAGGACAGAGAAAAATATTCCCTTAGCAATAACTGAAAGAAAACTACAGAACCAATAATCATTTCAGACAGAGCATATTTCAAAAGTCATCACCAGAAAATTTGCACCAAAAACACGTAACAGATGTACCAAAAACAACAAAACACCAGAATTAAGGAGGCTATTGCACGAAGAAACAGATAAATTCAGCATCAGAATTAGAGACAGGAAAAAATTTTCAGAAGAAATACACAGACTGGCAGGTGAAATCCAATAGGGACATAAATTAACTCAACATCAACACCACAACTGGATGTAACTGAGCTCAGCAGAAGACTGCATCAAACAGTAGCACAGCATCCTCTCAAACTCTCTTGGAATGCACATTTAAAAGGAAGCCAGACTTGGGCTCATAAGGTACATCTTCCCAAATGGAACTGAAATCATACTGTGTCCCCTCAAACTATGCTAATATTAAACTAGAAATCAAGAACAGAAAAATAACTGGAAAATCCCAAAATACAAGACAGTAAGAATAATACTTGTAAATAACATATTAGTCAAAAAAGAAACTCTTGAATTTTTTTTTTTTTTTTGGTTTTTTGGGCCACACCCGGTGATGCTTAGGAGTTACTCCTGGATCTGTGCTCAGAAATACTCCTGGCTTGGGGGTCCATATGGGATGCCGAGGGATTGAACCCCGGTCCGTCCTGGATCAGCACATGCAAGGCAAACGCCCTACTGCTGCGCCACCACTCCGGCCCCATCTTGAAAATTTTTTTATAATATCTTGTGAAACTTTTATAATATCTAAGTGAAAAATGCAAACAATAGATCAAAATTATAGGGCACAAAGAAAACAATACTTCAAGAGAATGCTTTAAAATGCATATATTTTAAAAATTATATAATCAATGACCTAGATTTCTACTAGTAAAGTAGAAATCTTTATAATAATAAAGTAAAAAAATTTTAATCCAAATCAAGAAAAAAAAGAGAAATTGCTAAGATTGATAAAAGCGAATTAATGGCAAAAAAATTAAAGAAAATCACTGATTTAACACTATCAATACAATATATAAGCTTCTAACTAAGCTAAAGAAACGAGAGAGAATAAATAATTACACCAGCGTCTGGATATTAAGGGATAATAAAAGAACACTATGACAAAACTGAGAAACTCTATGAAACAGATCAATCTCGAAAAAGAAACAGATGAAAAACAGAAGGGAGGGGAGGGATGGGACGGGGGGGGGGAGGAAAAGGGAAGAAAAAAGTATTTATCTATTAAAGAAATAAAACAAATAGTCAATAACCTTCCAAAACAAAAAACACCAGGTGAGAAGAAAAAAAAAAGTCTACGCTTTTGTCATTTTTATCAAGATTTTATTCCAGAGCCAGAGCAACAGTACAATTGGCAAGGCACTTGCAGGCAACCAACCAAGGTCCTCCTTGATCTCCATCATTCTTTATGGCCTGGCAAAAGTGATCCCTGAGTGCAGAACCAGGAGTAATTCCTGAGCACTGCCAGTACGCCCACCCACAAAAAATTTATTCTAATTCTCTCTAGTTGTCCAGAGAACAGAATCAGGGGGAACACTTCTGAACTCATCTTCAGGACAAGCAATAGCCTCCAATCAAATTCAAAGATATTTATACCAATGTCTGTAATGAAGTTCAAAGAGCTTCAATATTAAGAAAATATCAAATACAGTATTATCAAATACAGTAATAAAAACAAATAAATATATGTATTTTAACCAAATAGGATTTATTACAGATAAAAAGGCTATTTAGCAATAAAAAAAAACAATTTATATAACCAATTAAATCAATAGGCCAAAAAAAAAAATCACAACGTAATCTTATCAACACATCAAAAGGGTTGGATCTTTTTAGGTCTGATGAAGACCCACAAAACAACAAATCAAGGTAAAAGCCTCCTTGACTGACAATATCTACAAACTAACTAACATAACTAATGGCAGAAAACTTGAAACGTCCCTGCTGTGGACAGGTAAAAATCAGGGCTGGGCCTCGAAGAGCTCTTTTCACTGCTTACCTGAAAGTTCAGGGTAATCAACAGGTGATAAGGGAAAAGGGTCACAGATTGGAAAGATAAAAAGGTTGTTCCTAATGTACCCATCTATGTAAAAAATGTCCAATAAAAATAACCAAAGTAAAAAACAAAGACCAAAAACAAACAAACATCAAACAAACAAACAAAAAAAAAACAACAGTGAAAGCAGAAATAAGCAATTAGGGCAAAAGGGCAAAATTGCAGGACTCAAGTTACTAGACGCTACAAGTCTATTTCTTATCACATAATTGCTGCAAAGTTCATGCCAATTTGAGATGCCTTTTCTTTTTTTTGGTTGGTTGGTTGGTTGTTTGATTGGGTTTCTTTGTGTTTTTTTGGTAAAGAAATGAGGTTCAACCAGTAAGTGAAACTTTCTTTTAAAAAAAAGTTATGCCGGGCCCGGAGAGATAGCACAGACGCATTTGCCTTGCAACCAGCCAATCCAGGACCAAAGGTGGTTGGTTCGAATCCCGGTGTCCCATATGGTCCCCCGTGCCTGCCAGGAGCTATTTCTGAGCAGACAGCCAGGAGTAACCCCTGAGTACTGCCGGGTGTGGCCCAAAAACAAAAAACAAAAAACAAAAAAAAAAAAAAAAAGTTATGCCAGGGCAGGAGTGTTGGCACTAGTGGTAAGGCGTCCGCCTTGCAAGCACTAACAACCTAGTATGAACTGCGGTTTGATCCTCCGGCGTCCCCAAGCCAGGATCGATCTTTGAGCGTCACAGGGTGTGGCCCAAAAATCAAAAAAAAAAATTTATGCTGGCATTACCTAAAAAAAATTCTTATTACAAGTGACGAAGCCAGTTCAATTTCTGTCCTCTAGTCCTGCCCGCAATGATCTCTGAGCACAGAACCAGAGTACTGTTGGGTCCCCCAATGCAAAAAAGAGAGATATAATTTATTATGGAACTATCTCTTTTTCAGGGAGTGGAGATCACACCTGGCAGTATTCTGGGCTACTTCTAAGTTCATGCTGGGATACGTGTTTATTCTTTGAAGAGCGTAAGAGACTATGCATTATTGAGAGTTAGCCACATACAAGGAACGTGCCTTAACTCCTTACCACTTCTCTGCAAAATTAGAACGCACTGAAAATAGATTAAAGAGAGCTCGTCCAAGCTGACACTCATCATTTCTTCATGACAGCTGAATGAACATTTTCCTAATCTTTAAAAACTAAAAGTTAACATACAATCTGCTACTGACTTATGCAATGCAATCAAAATACTAGACTTGAGAAAATATACTAGTGTTGTGACTAACAGTCTTACAAAACTACAACTCCTATATCAAAGATTCTGAGCCACTGACCCTGTTTTGCCATCTGAGAGACCATCTCAATACTGCGCTAACTTGGCTGTTTCCTTCCTCTCTCAAACGGTGCATTATTAACTGCTTTCCTACAGGTCAGCAAGTAAAATTGGCAATGAACACAATACCATTTCCATTAGCAATCTCCAAAAGTAGAGCATGCAGGAAGAAATCTAATAACAGAGGTAAGATTTATATTTTTTTTGGAGGACCACAAAAGTGAGCCAAAGAAATAAAAAAGAACTAAAAAATTGTGGGAAGATATTTCAAGTTTATGGATAAAAAGACTCATATTGTTATTAAATTCTTCCCAATTTAATCAACACATAAATTGAATCTCCTTCAAAACCCCAGCAAGTTAATTTGTAGATACCAATAAACTGATTCAAAAATCTTTATGAAGAGTGGGCCAGAGCAGAGGCGCAGGCAACAGGGCATTTGCCTTACATGCACTAACCTAGGACAGACCATGGTTTGATCCTGAAGCATTCAATATGGTCCCCCAAGTCAGGAGTGATTTCTGAGCGCATAGCCAGAAGAGCATTACAGGGCATGACCCAAAAAAAAAAAAAAAAACCAACAAAAAACTATATGAAGAGGATCCAGAGGAAACAATACAATATTTAATAAAGACAAAGGTACAGACTGATATAACCCATCACCAAGACTTACTATAAGGGCCAAAGCAATAGTACCTCAGGTAGGGTTTGCGTTGATGTGGCTGACCTAAGTTCGATCCCCAATATCCACATAGTCCACCCATCACTACCAGATGTAATTCTTTTTTTTTTTTTTTTGGGTTTTGGGTTTTGGGTTTTGGGTCACACCCGGCAGTGCTCAGGGGTTACTCCTGGCTCCATGCTCAGAAATTGCTCCTGGCAGGCACGGGGGACCATATGGGGCACCGGGATTCGAATCGATGACCTTTTGCATGAAAGGCAAACGCCTTGCCTCCATGCTATCTCCCGGGCCCCTGGGTGTAATTCTTGAATGCAGAGTCAGAATAACCAAAAGAAAAAAGACTTGCTATAAACCTACAGCAATTCACTCAGTGTGGTACTTGTAAAAAAATAAACAAAGCAGTGAAAGTCATGGATTAATACAGAAATAGACCGTGATAAATATTTCAGGTGATCTTTAACAAAGCAGCAACGAAGATAAAACAGAACAATCATCTTTTCAATAAATGATGTTTGAACAGACACATGCAAAACAAACTAACAAAACTAGATACAACCTAATAGTCTTCACAAAATAATTCAAGGTGGATCATAGACCTAAATGTAAAATGCAAAACAATAAACCTCCTGGACAATAACATAAGAAAAAGCATAGGTAATCTTGTGTATGGTAATAACTTCTTTATAAAGATGGATGTTACTGGCTGGTTTGGGGGCAGTGCTCAGAAATCTAGTGGTGTTCAGAGGGCCACAATGTGGCAAGGGGGAACAGAACTACGGTGAGCCAATGGTCAGCACCTTAACTTAACCTGTACTATCTCTCAAACAGTTAATAACTTTAAATACAACCAAGAAGCAAGACCCATGAAAGAAAGATTTCATACAAATGAAATACTTGTACTCTGCAAGATACTGCCAAGAAATGGAAGCTGACTAGTCATAAAATAGGGGGAAATATTTGTGGAGACATGTTTGATAAAGATGTGTTATATGCAATATTCAAGGAACTCATAAAAGTCAACAATATATAAGGGAATCAGAGAGATAGTATAGCAGGTAAGATGATGTACAGGTGACATTGGTTCGATTCCCAGCATCGTATATGGTCCCCTAGGCCTAATATATCCAGAAAATGAGGTATTATTCAGCACTAAAAGTAAATTAAATGCTAATGCATGGAAAGATAAAAAGAAACATATACATATTACAATAAGAAAAAAACCAGGTCCCGGAGAGATAGTACAGCGGTGTTCGCCTTGCAAGCAGTCGATCCAGGACAAAAGGTGATTGATTCGAATCCCGGTGTCCCATATGGTCCCCCCATGCCTGCCAGGAGCTATTTCTGAGCAGACATCCAGGAGTAACCCCTGAGCACCGCCGGGTGTGGCCCAAAAACCAAAAAAAAAAAAAAACCAACCTGAAAATACTCTGAGCTATACACAATTCTAGCTTTAAAATTCTGGAAAACAGAACTTAACAAGAATAAAACATCTAACCCCTTCAAAAAATAGGGAGAAAAAATTAACAATTTCTCAAAGAAGAAATACAAATGGCCAAAAGGTACCTGAAAAGATGTTCCACATCACTATTATCAAGGAGATGCAAATCAAAACAATAATGAGGTACCATCTCATGCCACAGAGACTGGCACATATCACAAAGATCAAGAACAATAAGTGCTGGCTGCAATATGGGGAGAAAGGAACACTCATTCACTGCTGGTAGAAATGCCGTCTAGTCCAGCCCTTATGGACATCAATATGGAGATTCCTCAAAAAAACTGGAAAATGAGCTCTCATATGATACAGCTATACCACCCCTAGGGATATACCCTAGAAATACAAAAATGAACTACAGAAACACCTTCCTCACACCTATATTCATCGCAGCACTATTTACAACAGCCAGACTCTGGAAACAACCAAGATGCCCTTCAACAGATGAATGGTTAAAGAAACCGTGTTACATATACACAGTGGAATATTATGCAGCCGTCAGGAGAGATAAAGTCATGAAATTTTCCTAACATGGATGGGTGGACATGGAAACTATTATGCTGAGTGAAATAAGTCAGAGGGAAAGAGAAAAACATAGAATAGTCTCAATTATCTATGGGTTTTAAAAAAGATAAAAGACATTAGAGTAATAATGCCCAGAGATGAGGGAGGACCAGTTCATGTAAAGAAGCTCACCTCAAGGAGGGGTGAGTGCAATTAGAATACTAACAAGTACCATGCCAATGTTAATGATTGATAGAAGCAGAATGCCTGCCTCGAATACGGGCAGAGGGTCTGGGTGAAAGGATATGGGGTGCACTGGCAGTGGGAATGTTGCACTGGTGAATGGGGGGGGGGGATGTTCTTTTTATGACTAAAACCCAACTACAGTCATGTTTGTAATCATGGTATTTAAATAAAGATAAAAAATTCTGGAAAAGATATATCTATGGAAACAATAAGAAAAAAATTTTTGTGGTTTGGGCCTGAGAGAGTACAGTGAGTATTGTGTTTGTCTTGCATGCAGCTGACCTTCCAACACCCTATGTTTCCTGAGTGCCTCTACGAGTGACACTGGAGAGCAAAGCTAAGAGTAAGCCCGTCAGGTGTGGGTTTGGATCAGGGCAGTGAAAAAACAATGGTTCCTAGGTGTCATTATACATTTGTCCAAACCATAGTAATACATGCTGATGAAGCTCTATCGTAAGCATCAGACTTTAAGTGACTATATCTGAGGAAGCGCATCTGCTCTATTAAATATTTCACTCTGGTGATGTTCTATGGATGGAGTTAATAAGGCATGGGTAAGGAAACATAAGGAAAAAAAATTAATCTCTGTGCAAAATCTTTGCTGCAATTCTTCCACAAGGCTAAAATTGTTCTTAAAATATCAGACTTACAATTTTTAATTAGCAGTTTTTTTCTTTTTTTTTTTTTTTTTTTTTTTTTTTGTTTTTTTGGGTCACACCCGGCAGTGCTCAGGGGTTACTCCTGGCTCCATGCTCAGTAATTGCTCCTGGCAGGCACGGGGGACCATATGGGGCACCAGGATTCAAACCGATGACCTTTTGCATGAAAGGCAATCGCCTTACCTCCATGCTATCTCCCGGGCCCCAGCAATTTTTTTCAAAGTCACTGAAAGTCATTTAGAAATTGGAACTGCTCTATCAAAGGGCTTATAATGTAAATAAGGCTGCATTTTTTTTCTCAAAAGTAGAACACCTTTTCATGAACTAAAACCAAAAATGTTGCATTCCAGCGCCTTATCTAGTGCCCCCAATCAGAGAAGATTCCAATCAGAGAAGATTCTTTTCTATCAACAAGTAAACTGTAGTCATATCTCCATCTCCATAAAGTCCCCTGG